>CAUYRH010102753.1:0-28686 GCA_963574655.1 Perodicticus potto | reverse complement strand
AGGGAGAACACGCTCCTGGACAGTGGTTTCCCTGTTACCTGGGCAAGAACACGCTCCTGGACGGTGGTTTCCAAGTTACCTGGAGGGAGAACGCGCTCCTGGACAGTGGTTTCCCTGTTACCTGGGCAAGAACACGCTCCTGGACGGTGGTTTCCAAGTTACCTGGAGGGAGAACACGCTCCTGGACAGTGGTTTCCCTGTTACCTGGGCAAGAACACGCTCCTGGACGGTGGTTTCCAAGTTACCTGGAGGGAGAACGCGCTCCTGGACGGCCTCACACACTTGTAGAGTGTGGCCCACGTTGTCTCCCACCTGCTCTGGGGGCACCTTTGACTCTCCAGAGCAGGTGCATCCTCTCTCTAAGGAGCACAGGCCCTGGTCTGGGCAGTGACAGTGAGGACACCTACCTGTCTGTGGCCCCCAAGAGCACCCTTCTCTCGGAGGTTCCCTGATGAGTCGCCCACGAGGGACAAACTGGGTCTGTCCTCCCCAGACTCTGTCAACTTTTGGGGGTCGCTTTGTACATACAGCCATTTCCCGGAACCGTTCTCTATTCTCTATTTTATCAATTTGTGACCTTTGCTCAGTGTTTTTTTTCTGTCAGCCTGAAATAACAGCAGTGATGAGAACTCTCCAAAGAAAGATTCTTTCTGGAATGATGGTCTGGGGTTGCAATCTGAGGCCCCAGAGCTACAGGAAAACATAAGCACAGCCAGGGAGGCAGAAAGAAGATGAGGATTTACAAGGTGAAGGAAGGTCACATAAGTTGGTTTCACAGTTACCCTTGACCACAAGGATCTATACGAGGGCGACCTCTGTCCAAGGCTAGACCGGCAGCTGCTGAGCAGATATCTCCTGGACATATTTTTGTGCAAATCTGTGGCTTTGGCTAAGTCTTTTGTGATAGTTCTTATTATCAAGTAAACATATCTGAGAACCCTCCATTTGGCCCCCTGACCCCATTTTGTTAGACTTTGACTACATAACCCCATCTTGATCTGATAACTTTCACATTTCTGTGTTATCTGTTTTAAGCTGATGTTTTTCTCATCTCTGGAGATTAATTCTTAGGTTACTGTTTTCATTTTTTCTCCAACATACATTAAAGCGATAACTTTCTCTGCTCGTGTGTTTTTAGGTGTATCTCATGCTACATGTACATAACGTGTTTTCACTTTATTTCACTTCAAAGTAGTTTCTAAATTCCATTTGCTTGCTTTTCTGCGCAGGGCACAGATAAAGGCATTCACCCACCCGCACTCTCCCTGCTGACCTGGGTCTCTGACTTCTCTCTACCCCGTCAATCCCCCAGAATCTGGAGGACACGAGCACCCCTCAGACAGAGCAGGTGGGCAAACCACCGTCTGGGGTACAGGCAGCCCACCCTTGTTTTTGTGAATGAATTTTTACTGGAAAACAGATATATCCATTATTTTTGTGACAGAAAACAGCTGAAACTATTTACTTTCTGGCCCTGAGTGAAAAGTTTGCTAACTTTGTTTTTTTGGATTTTTTTTTTAATTTTTTATTATTATTATTATTTTATTAAATCATAGCTGTGTACATTAGTGCAATCATGGGGTACAGTGTGAGGGCTTCATATACAATCTGAAATATTTTCATCCAACTGTTTGACATAACCTTCATGGGATTTTTTCGTTTATTATGAGAAAACATTTGTGTTCTGCATTTAGTAGGTTTCACCCGTCCCTTCTAAGATGCACCACAAGTGTGAGCCTGAATATCGTTGGTAAAGGTCAGCTGTCAGAGGTGAGTACAGAATCATCAAACTCGTTGGCTATGTCTCCTTCTGTCCTTTTCCTTGTGATTCTTTTTTTTTGAGACAGAGTCTCACTTTGTCCCACTCGGTAGAGTGTGGTGGTGTCACAGCTCACAGCAACCTCAAACTCTTGGGCTTAAGTGATTCTCTTGCCTCAGTCTCCCAAATAGCTAGGACCTCAGGCACCCACCACGCACCTGGTTATTTTTAGAGACAGGGTCTCGTTCTGGCTCAGGCTGGTCTTGAACTTGTAAGCTCAGGCAATCCACCTGCATCTGCCTCCCCGAGTGCTAGGATTACAGGCATGAGCCACTGCGCCAGCCCTTTGCAATTATTTTATTCTTAAATTTTCTATATATAAGTATCATACAATGTATCTGGTGGATTCCTTCTGAGAGACAAATCCATATCGGTGTTAAGATTCGTGTTAGGATTCGTGTTTTTATAAGCTACTTTTAAAAACCTGAAGAGTTTCCCTCTCTGAATATCTTATTATAAATAATAAGAACTGCTTTGTTTTTTCCTTGACATTTAATACAATTTCTACATAAAATAATCTCTGCCAAGGGTTTCTTTGGGGTACAGTGTTTTATTAGCTGCCAAATTTTTTGATGATTACTGGTTTATTCAATACTTATATTATTCCAGAAGTAATCTGGACATCTATTTTTGAAAAATATTATTTACTTTATTTATATTTTCCACTGTGTTACTGTAAAGGCATGCATTGTAGTATCTCCCAGTTTTGAATTTTTAAATTTGTGTTTATATACCCCATTCATTACTATTAAAGTTTATTTCTATTTCTTTCATTTTCTGATAGGTTACCAGAGAATTGTGTGTTTTATCTGAAGAACAAATTCTTATTATTGTTAATAATCTTATTTCCAAATTTACGATTTTTCTCTCAAATGCAATCCTCCCATCTCATTACTAATGTTTTCATCAGTTCTTGTTTCAAACGTTTTTTGATTATTTTGTAAATTTCTTGCCTATTTTTTCTAGATTTCTATATGTTACCTTTACTTCCAGGTTTTTAAAGAGAAGGCAATTAAAGTAAAATCAGAATATTTTTGGAGTTTTTCAGAGTATTTTTGAATTTATTGAAACTTTTTATCTCAAAGTGCAATTATTTAATTATTATCAGAGCGCTGAATTTATCCTCTAAGTAGTTTATATTTTCTTGGTGGCTTAGTGTTTAGCATATTTATAAGAATTAAAATTGCTTTTATTAATTTGTAATGTATTTTTACTTAAGTTCAAAATTGTCATTAATTTTTATATGTTTTAACATATAACATCATACAATGAGAAAATAAAAGAAAATTTGTTTTAAAAAAACTCTTCAATTTACTAATTTAGAAAATCAATTTGCCTCTAGATAATAATACTTCAACCCTGGAGGATTTAATACTTTATTTTACCTCCATTTTCATTGTCCTGTATTTGCAAATCGAAGCCTAAGTGAGTGCTATAGAAAGCATTTATTTATTTTAATGGAAATGCAGCTAGTACAGCATTTTCCAAAATGTATTTTTTAAATCTATGATCCCTAGAGATTTGTTCAAGAAAATATTCAGTGATGAATGAGTTGCGTGCTTTTGTATCACCCTGTTTATTCAACCCTAACGTTTCCCTTTACTGATACATGTTTTCTTCCCCAGGGATGGGCAGACACACCTTCAGTTCCCATAACTCAGATTTCACATCTCCAATCTCCATTCGTTTATCACCTGTCTAACAACTTACACAGCACCTTGGATTTCCAACTCCTTGATGAATTCATTTCTCCTGAAATTTTCTTGCATCTGTTCTGAGTCATGCCAGCAACTTGGCTTCTGTGGTTGAAGTGTGTGAACCACGGGGACAGCACGGCCACTATGAATGATATTTGTCCTCACCAATGGCTTCTCTGCTTTCACTGCCCCCTGAGACCCCTGCCCTTGACCCTTGCCTTTGTTCTGTGGCCGTGGTTTAGCCCAGTTCCAAACCCACCCTCTGTCCCAGCATCTCAGTGACAACATGGCTTCTGGTGCCGTCATGATTTACAGCAGGGCCACGGAGCCCATGGACACCAGGGTCAGAAGGTCTTCCTCCGGAATTTCTGAATTCAACGTTACGAATGATCACATAAGCTGGCAGGAATGGGAACAATGACCCATTGATATAGACTTATTTCTGTTTCTATAGGTCATGTTTTCTAAGTAGTTTTTAAATTCTTTTGTCCAAAACATCATGGGCATGTTTATAATATTCAACCCTAACTGAAAATTCAAGTACTGTTATTAGGCAAACAAGTGGCCCAGATTTATGGTAAAGCTTCAGTCCAGTAATCAACATAAGGAATCACCTGAAAATTATAATCGTATCAATTAATAAACACATTTTCAAATAACAACATTAAATACAGTTGACTATTTGTTTCACCAATGGTGACAAATTGGTACAACTCACCTTCCCTGACCAAATCACTCTCAATTCACCAGGACCCTCAGCTTCCACCCTATAAGGAGAAACAACAAACTCATGTCTAGGGGTCACGTCCACGGTGAAACTTAAACTCTGCATGGACGCTCTGGTTACTCATCTGATGGAACTGCGAAATGCCGAGGAGATTCCTCCTGAGATTTTTGGCATCGGTCCCTCAATTTTCAGTTGGAGATTCTCATCCAATCATTCTTTCTTTTTTTGTTGGCATCCATTTTTTTTCTGTAATAAATTTGTTCAGCGGGTTTATTTTAGGTTAAACACAATAATATCCATTAAGTCAACTTTTATTCTAACAGGAAAAGCCAACTATGTAGGAGATAATTTCCAGCTTCATAGTAACTATTAATCATCATAAATAAACCTCATGGTGTAAGGAGACCATAGGACCTCCCCCTCCCTCACTCCTCCCTCCCTCCCCCTCCCTCAATCCCCCCTCCCTCCCCCTCCCTCCCCCTCCCTCACTCCCCCTCCCTCACTCCTCCTCTCCCTCCCCCTCACTCCTTTATTTGCTCTTTTCCCCCCCTCCTTCCTCACCGCCCCCCCCCCGCATACATTGTTCTGTCTGTGGTTTCAGATTGTTCCCAGTTTCTACAACCCCACTCTCACCTCCCCACCCCTTGCTATGGTCCTCTGCTCACCAACATGAAGTTACTTTGGGTGTTTTTTAAAATTTAAGATCTAGCGGCCATACAATGTCTCCCTGAATCCCATCTGCTTTTTTTCCTTTAGATCAGAAAATAAAAACATCGACCTATTAACAACTTCCCAAGGGATGATGACTTTTTATATTTACTGATAATGCCTAATTCTAATTATACATTTGAGATGGAAATAAATCATGGGAAATGTGGGAAGTTTCACAGTTTACAACGCATTTTTCACGTACTGTTAGTTTATTCAATTCTCAACACATTTGCTAGGGCTACCCAGAGCCTGGTGCAAGTGGAGATGCCAGCGGCAGTTTCTGTAGAGAAGGGAACAGAGGGCCCCATGGAGAAAGGAGCTGCCCGAGACACCCCAGGTCAGGACTGGGGATAAAGGCTCCACCCTCCTGCCACAGAAGTGCTTCCTCTGCCTGCTGTGAGGCAGGAAGTTAATGACCAGCCAGAGCTGAGAGCAAGGAGCACATGCAGCCCCTGCCACCGTCTGTCATCAGCGTGGCCCCGGCTGGCAGGCGGCAGGAGCCTCCCGCACCAGGGTTTACGTGCGTCTTCTCTGTGCCAGCGGCATCGTCCCACTTTCAGATAACAAGAGTAAGGACTGGAGAAGAAAAGGAGAGAAGCCAAGAGCACACAAAGCCGGTAACAGAGCTGGGACTCGAGCCTGGCGCTGGGTCCACAGTCCTCAACCTGGACATTTGAGCTTGAACCACACAGAGTCATAATCAGCAGGGATTGCAAACATAAAATAATAGTGACCAAAACCTCTCGCCAGTGAATAATCTGTCACTTTGCAGGTGGAGAAACTGAAGCCAAAGGGGTCGCTGGGACTATCCACTTTGATGAACTACTTAAATCGGTGTATTTCAGTCATCAACACTTACTTAAGGCATTTTAACACATACAAAGCCAAAAATTCTTCCATTTTAATTTTCCCAAGTTTTATTAGTATGTGTATATGTATGTTTCCTCGTTGCAAATAGAAAGCTGCAATTATCATTTTATTGTCTATATTTCAGGTGTACAACATGATGTTTTTATATACACACAGAGTGAAATGCTCGCCGCATTCCAGCAAGTTAGCAAACCCTTCATCTCATGCAGTTACCTTTTTTTTTTCCTTTTTTTTTTTTCAGTTGTTGGCCAGGGCCGGGTTTGAACCTGCCACCTCCTGTATATGGGGCCTGCGTCATACTCCTTTGAGTCACAGGCGCCGCTGATGTAGTTACCTTTTTAATGTGCCTAAATGTAGCTAACGCGTACTCTCAGAGAATTCCAGTGCACAGCACAGTATCATTAACTGAAGTCCCCACTGTCTACCTGAGAGCACCAGAGCCTGCCCACCCACATCACTGCAGGTGCCCTGCACGCCCCACCCTGCCCTCACCCCTGCCCTGGAGACCAGCATTCTGCTAGCTAATGTTCTCAGGCTAGTCCCACAGCACCACCCAGCAAACGTGTCTGCACCCCACTCTCATTGCAGCATGATTTCCAATAACCAAACATGGAAACGGCCCTGTCCACCAGCAGATGAATGGATAAAGAAGTCGGCACCTACACAAACAGCAAAACATCACTCAGCCCTAAAAACGCATCCCTCTCGACCGCACTTTACCCTATCACATGAGAGAATACTAAAAGTAACTAAATGAATTGCCCCATTGCTCATTCTACACCATAAAGCACGATTATTTCCTGCTGAAATAAAACATCATAAAACAGAATGTCAACTAACTGATATAATTGGGTACAAGTGCTGCTGACATCATAGGAAATGTGAAACACAGATCTTTTGTTTTCTGAAATGGACAAGCATGCTCCGACTTACAGCTGAATTGACTCAGAACTAAAATGAAGGGCAGGAAAAAAAGGACCAAGAGAAAACTCTACAGTGATTTGACTGTTTATAGAGATTTAAATTCCGAGAAGATCTCAAACTCTTTTTAAAGTGGGACGTGATTTTAATCTAAATTATTCTGTGCCCATAGGAATGTTGCCTTCCAGTCTAATAATTTGTACTCTCTTTACAGAAAAAAGGGAACTAAAGCCCCCCCCCCCATATATTTCTTCATCAGAATTAATTACATGAGGACATGTTTGGACTCTAAATGACCATGAATTCCTCAACAATCTAACAGAAATCTGCCCTTGTACTATACAAAAACTTTAAATTCCAAAAATCAAGATGGAATAGCATAACTGGTTGTTTATTTTTTTTCTGTGTGTATATAGCTAATGAAGTTTTGGGCAAGATGATCTAATTAACAAAAAAATATTTCTGTGCTTCGCACCATTAGCCTGTGATGATGAACATGTCAAAGGTAGACACACACACACATAAAATCTTAAAAGCTTAAATCAAAAATGTTAGACATGGCTGTATAACTTAAATGTTCTGGTTTTGGCATCAATAAAGAGGTCTGAGAGCATCTTCTGTAGCGAAATATTGGACAGAAGGCTTCTGAAAAATCCAGGGACTGCTGTCAGAAAGCAATTAAGCTGAAGAAATTACATTAGGGCAGAGCAGATGCCATATTCAAGTCAGTCCCCTATTTTTCATGCAGTTGGGGCTTGCTGGTCTTTTATCTCCTAATAAACAAACGATTGAAAAACACCTGTCCCTTCCCCAGTCAGGTGTGGCTGTTTATCCCAGCAGCAAAGGCAGCTCCATGGACAGGTTAACTCTGCCCTGTCCCTTCCAAATTCATGTCTGTCCAAGGTAAAAAGAAAAGCAAGGGGTTTGGAACATTTATCTGTCGTAGACTTAACTTCTCTGACACCCTCGTGTGGTTTTCACACGGACTTTCTCATCCCAGCTCATTTCACTCCGGCACACACTTCGGCAGGAGCATAGGTCAGAAGTGACAACCGACTTTTCCTGCCGATGTGTTGTCTTCTGGCACTCAGAGAGGATGGTTTCCTTCCTTTCTGCTTTGAAGAAGCCTTAACATGAGCCAACACTGAGCATTGTTTAGGGCTATGTTGTAAGTTATCACAGAAACCGTATTTCTCTGATTTTCTTATGCAAAAAATCCCTGATGGCCAAAAGTTAAGTGTATTTTTAAATTTCAAAGTTACCACCAGCGAGGACCTGACTCTAAGTATGTGTGCATGTGTGTGAGTACGTGAGCACATGAGTGCATGTGTGTGTTCGCAAGTGTGTGTGCACATGTGTGAACACAAGTGTGTATGCATGTGTGTGCATGTGAGGCACATGTGTGTATGCATGTATGTGCATACGTGCGTGTGTGTGCAAGTGTGTGCACATGTGTGAACACATGTGTATATGCATGTGTGTGCATGTATGTGCATGTGTGTGAAAGTGTGTGCACATGTGTGTATGCATGTATGTGCGTGTGTGCAAGTGTGTGCGCAGTGTGTATGCATGTATGTGTGTGTGTGTGCAAGTGTGTGCGCACATGTGTGTATGCATGTATGTGCGTGTGTGTGCAAGTGTGTGCGCACATGTGTGTATGCGTGTATGCACGTGTGAGTGTGTGCAAGTGTGTGCTGTGTGTGTACGTGTGTGTGAAAGTGTATGCGCACATGTGTGTATGTGCATGTGAGTGTGTGCATGTGTGTGCACATGTGTGTATACATGTGTGTGCGTGTGAGTGTGTGCAAGTGTGTGCTGTGTGTACGTGTGCACATGTGTGTATGCGTGTATGTGCATGTGTGTGCAAGTGTGTGCTGTGTGTGTACATGCACATGTGTGTATGCGTGTATGCACGTGTGTGTGCAAGTGTGTGCTGTGTGTGTACGTGTGCACATGTGTGTATGCGTGTATGTGCGTGTGAGTGTGTGCAAGTGTGTGCTGTGTGTGTACGTGCGCACATGTGTGTATGCATGTATGTGCGTGTGCAAGTGTGTGCGCACATGTGTGTATGCATGTATGTGCGTGTGAGTGTGTGCAAGTGTGTGTGCACATGTGTGCACATGTCTGTGTCTTACCATGCCATATTTTCACTTCTCAGACTTCTCGCTTTTGCACCCTCTCTATGGAAATGCGTAGATGACTTTATCTGCTCTTTGACACTTTAAAACTGTCCTTCTGTTTTCAATTTAAGGATTCATTTCACCATATGGTCTGTGTAGCCTGACAAACCCTGCTGCACATCATGACATAATTGCAGCCTTAGAAAACCATCCACATCCTCGCAGGTGAGGCTGTGCCAGCGTGTTTATGCGCTGACCGCCTCCCCAACACCAGGAATTTATCACCGAGCACTCAATTTGTTTTCAGTCTGCAACCTGGTGCACGGGAGCTATTTGCCATGATGTATGCTGCCCAACAGATCATTTTCGTTCCCAAATGTGACTGTTGCATTCAAATCCATTCCTCTGCGAGGCTGAAATCGGCGAAGGTCTCTGTTCCTCACGATGATGTCACAAGTAAAAGCAGCAGTCTCTCAGATCGAAACGGAATTCAGTGTAAAGTATTTTTCAAGTGCTTTCAAGTCATGCAGATGTGCAAAGGAAGGATGCCGGGCCAGAGGGACCCTCCCCGGGGGTCGGTGAAATCACCGCACAGACATGAGCACGTCGTGTTTCTGGGCGTCTTCAGTTTCCGGTGGATTATTCTGCCCACTGACAAAATGTGAAGTCTTGTCAGATTTTGTTACTCCTCGCTTCCATGTGGATTGAAGTCAAAAACACACCATCTGAAGACATTGTAAAATGTTGTACATAGTGGGAAAAAGCAACAAAATGCTTTCGAAACCGCTGTGTTCTGCCCCCCGCCTCACTCTGAGGACACAGGCACCCCAGCCTGTGCTCTCTCTCTGCGCCCCCCAAACCCCTAGTCCAGGCACACAGCATGTTCATTCTGCCCTCTGGAACAGCTGCACCAACCTGGCCACCAGTCCCACCTGCTCCTGACGGCCCAGCTTTCTTATGAAGACGCATAGGCCCATGCATTGTAATCAGCCATTTGCTCACTTGTTCATTGAATGCATATATCATACCCAGCACATGGCAGGCTCCCCAAGGATCATATGTCTGTTGTTGGGGGAAGGAGAAAATATTTTTAAAAAATATGTAAAGATTATCTAATTTATTTTCCGTCTTTATTTCATTAAACACAGCCACAAACAAAACTTAATTACTATTTCCCACCTGAAATGAAAGTTGGGAGACCATTTAGACAATGTCCTATCCAATTTGGAGAGCAGCAGCACCTATTCCTGCCACAGCTGTGAGTGGCCACCGCTGTCATCTCTAATTATTTGATTTATTTTGTTGTGGCATTTTCTGAATTACACTGTCAGGTGCCAAGTTTCTGAGATTTGATCCAGAAGCTCAAAATGGACGTTCAAGGGAATAAGCCATATATTGCTAAATATTTGGAGTAAACATCACTGTACTTTAATAGTAAACAAATGCTTAGAATTCAGAAATTATCACCCTCAGCTTTGCCTGTGCTCCGTGTCCCACAGGTTACGGACAGCCTGTTATCTCCAAGTGCAAAATGTCTGCGTTCCTTTGCAAGTAGCTGACCCTCTGACTGTCAGGTGCCTGCCCTCCAGGGGGACCAGGCCGCCTAGGTCACTTCACACACGTGAGTGTCCACTGGACATACAACACCCCATGTGCGTGCAAGGAAATGGTACAGACACCCCAGCTCTGGTGAGAGCGACAAAGGCCAAGACCATGTCAAAGATCCCCAGGCATTGGCATTCCTTTGCCAGAAAAATAGAGACTTTCCATAAATTAAGGGTTACACTATCAAATAACTCAGTATGTCGTTGGTAGGACAAAGAAATGTTAGTACACAAAGCTGTTCCCTTTTTATGACAGATGAAGTCACACAAGAACTAAGACCCTTCTGAAAGTTGAAAAGGCAGTTAAGTGTGAGGTGAGAATCTGTTTTAAGAAAAAGAAGCACAGAATAACAGATGGAGACGTGTTCGGGGCAAAGCAGAAGCATATGTGGAATTTTCCTGGAATGAACAGTTTTAAAAAGGGTCATGAGCAGTAAGTGGTTCTCTGTAAATGCTAAGAAACACTTTTATTTGCCTACAGAGTGCCCCAAACAATAGTGATAGCAATGGCAGCAGTGATGAGAGTGACAGTGACGAGTGTCACAGCAACAAGACAGGGTGCTCGGCGAGTGCGACTTGCCGCAGTCATTGTCACTCATAATTATGAAAGTACTTACAGCTGTCTTTCAGCTCTGAACATCCAGGCAATTTTAATTTTAATATATGCTGCTACCGTCTGGCCGCTGCCACCAGTGGTACCAGTAGGTGGGGGCAGCCTGTGGCAGGTGTCTGGCCCCCATTCTGCACGTGCTCACCACCAAGCCCTCCTGACATCATCAAAGGCAAGCTGCAAAGGTGATGATGTAATGCGTCCTCAGCAGCTACAGGAGAAATTTATACTAAGCATTTATAAATAATTCGAACAAGTAAGCCTTTATGAAATAATTGTGTGTACACATGGCCAGAACCACAAACGAAGTCGAGTGTCCCAGTACTGATTCTGTAGCACCCTCTGTGTCTTCACAGCAATTACCAGCATTTTAATCACCCAGTTTTTAGTTGCTGAGATTATTTCTTACCGGTAGCTCAGTATTTCTGAGCTCCATACTAAAGGAAGCACGTGTGTGCTGTCCTCCTCACGTTTCCAAAATCTAACAAGGGCCGACAGGTTTGCCGGCTTACCCACCTTGAAGTGTGCCCGTCAGAAGTGCACAGTGCAGCCGCCTCACTGCACAGCAGGTGTCCAGAACCTTGTGGTCTTGCAAAGCTGAAACTCTGTCTCCAGCAAGCAGAGTGGGGCCTACTCTCCCCAGACCCACCACCTTCTGTTTCTGCGACTGTAACTGTGGGGAGGCGGGGCTGGGGACGTCAGCGGCTCACTGAGGCCTCGCTCACCTGAGGCACCAGCTAGGACGTGAAAGGAAACTGAGCCCAGGTGAGAGGGCAGGCTGAAAATGTCCCTTTGAGACTTGTCAACATTGATGCTCCTTAAAACCGTGAGAGTAGATCGTGAGATTGTCAAAGGAACAGGGGTGGGGGGCACGAGGGAGGCGGAAGCCCAAATTGGAATTCAGGCTGCTTCAGAGCTGGCTGGCGGAGGAAAACTGGAGGTGTTAACAAATGGGATTGTGTTAACACCACCTTTATTGAAAATAGGTTTGTTTATTTAATATCTGTAGAAAAAATTCTCCCTTTCTATTTTTTTAATTTATTGATTGTTGTGCTACCCTTGGACCCTTGCAGAGTGTTGTACCTGTGCCACTCCAGTACAGATGGAAAGGTGTGATCATGTTTCATTTTCTTGACAAAGCAGGTACCATCTCTCAACTAATTTAGTTGTTTTGTGAAATAAATTATTAACATCTACTTATTTATTTGGGTTTTGTCTATAATTTTTAATATCTTTAAATGATATTGTGCTAAAACAAACATAGCAGAGAGAGCAGTCAAATACCAGAAATCTGATAAACGCAATCTCTTTGTGTCATTCTGCAAAGCCTCCTCCGTCTCTGTCGGCCTCACTTCCGACGGGCACTCCGCGCACGTCTAAGATGAGACACCACAGAACAGGACAGGGCTTGAATTATTCAGTAAATGTGACTAGAATACTGGTTTATGGGGGGAAAGGCGCTAGCACTATTCATACTACGGTGCTAGATGGTTAAAGAGATGGGGGGAACTAAAGTATGACAGAGAGGGAAATGTCGGTTAATATTTATCTGATTTCTAGCTGTGGAGAGCCTGCTGAGCTTAAATAAAAGAAACTGGGCTCAGCCAGGATTTGGCCATAGATCATTTCCAGGGACTGTGGCTGCTCAGGGAGGGCACAGCCTCTAGGCAGGAGGAAGTGAGAGACACAGGCAGGTGGGATGACCCCAGCGCCCCACACTCCAATGGGCACGGGCCCCTGTCCCTTTGTTATTAAACAAAGAAATGCAGAATACAGCTTTCATTAGGTTCCTTTTAAGTACCACATTAGGAAATACTGGGTTTAAAATACGTACAGTTCTGTGAATTAAGAAGATTTTAGTACAAATTTTACTGAAGGAAATTTGGCAAACACGAGCTTGAACTGTGGGCAGTTGCAGAAACCGGCCTGTGGCTGTGCAGGATTTAGGCTGGGCCTGTCGCACCTGAAGAATGATTTGTGCTAAAACACACTCTTCTCTGGGCAGCCCTTCCCTTCTGTGGGTCTATAGCGGCTTTATATAGAAGCCTCCATCATTCCTGAAAGCCACAGGTCAGAGGTCAAACATACGCAGGCCTCTTTCTCACTGAAGTTGTCAAAGCAACTTTCTACCGTGGAAAGTTTGGGAAAGATTATTCTATCTATCTCTGTTAATAATAAGCAAATATCAAAGCAATGGTGGCTAAACAGCTTTTCTTTGGAGGGGCAATGCAGAGGACATATATCTCTTCTGATGGATTTCACAGAACAACGCTTACGGGCGGTGGAAGAGACAAGAGCAGTGGGGAGAAGTGGGCGGACCTCGCCATGGGCACAGCAGGGTACACTCCACTGTCCTGTGCTTGACCGCAGTGGACGGGCAGAGAAGGACCCTGCAGCAGGAGGGCCGGGAGAGCCGCAGTACCCTCAGGACGCCCAGGGCCTCAACCTCCCTCTTGCATATGTGAGGCGAGGCTGAGAGGGTGCCTAGCCCTGGTGCAGAGTAGCTGTGAACGCTCAGACTCACAGGGGAGCCCACACCAGCTGATGCCCAGCCCCAGCCTGCCCTCACTACGGCTGTTTTCTCCTGGGCCAAACTGAGGGACGCCAGAGCCCCAGCAGTCAACTGTTCACCCTCTTGCTTTCCAAGAGCCTTGGCTCAGGAGACCCTGCCCCTGAGGCATCAGGCAGCTCTCTCTTTTCAGCGGCCCTTGAGCCAGTCCCTGAGTGACCCTCACTCTCTTCCAGCTGTGGTGGTGGCTTCTGTCTTAGAACCACACCCACCAGTCTCATCACCTAGCCCGAGGACGGCTTCTGCACGGATCCTCGCCACCTGGCTTGTCTCTCGTCACTCCTGGACTGCTCCAGAGAACATACACAGGTGCCCCTAAAGTCACCATACATAGGGAAAATGGAAAATGGTAGCTAAATGTACTTTTATTTACAAAATATTCATTACAAAATTTTACAAAGAGGTAGCCAACCTGTAAAGAATATGTTGTAAATATTTTGTAATTCTGTACTGAATATTTTGCAAAGAATTACAGTTAGCTACGATTTCCCACGTCCCCCAAGTATGGCAAGTTTAGAGGCAACTATTGGGATACGCTGCATTTATCTTGTCTTTGAGGACACGGAATCACGTGCTATTTAGAATTGTTTTCTGTGGCTAATGTGGTATCAAGCAACGTCTCTCTGGGCACGTTTTCACAGGGGAGGTTGTTTATCCTCCTTGGCCCTTTGCTGGCATTTTCCTCTCCTTCATCCCCACGTCCAGCACCTGACTGCTCGTGGCCTCATTTGGCCTATGCCATCCAGAGGGTTCAGTTCTGCTCCTCCTAACAGCCTCGGGTTCTCCTGCACTGCTGTGCCAGCCAGAGATACCCCAGGCAGTTTCCGAGTAAAAACCACACCTGTTCCAATTCCCTGCAAAGCCCCCTTGCAATAATTTCGCCCTTCTCTAGAAATAGGCCTTTCTTTTCTCCATTCCATTTTAACTTTGGCCAACTGTAGAGAGTTTTATGTGTCTTTATTCTTTGCGAGATCTCACATTTGTGAGACGGTAAGGGCTCATATTTGGAATCAGGTAATGTTTTTCAATTAATGAGCTCCTTTCCTCCCTGAAGTTTCCGAGGGTTCAACCCTTCCCCAATTTCAGTGGAATGAGCACTTTGGCGTCCGTTTAGGTTTCAGAGCTGTTCATTGCCTGCTCTAAAATGCCGTAAAATGTTAGTAGTGTGGATTTAATAACAGTGGCCTAGGCAGCCTGGCGAAGAAAGCTGACGGGATTCAGGTGAGGTGAAATAAAATGGAACTGATGTGACGTTGAAGCATCTACCATATTCTTCCATATTCTTCACGCCAATGAATATTTCTCTTCTTGCCTTTGGTGAAACTGAGCATCACAGACATATGTGCTTTCTGAGGCCAAAAATGTAACATTTGCTGCATCTCCTGACAAACTTTTAAATTCACAACTTTCAAATGTATACATTCTGCATTGCCAAACGTAATTTCAAGGAAGTATTTATTTGTGATGTAATTTTTTGAGGAAAAAATGATTGACATTATTATCAGATAATTTAAATAAACCAATTCAAGTCTTATGTCATATCTTAATTTCAGGCTCTAATTTCAATTCCTTTATTCAGTGAGTGGTATATTCAAATCCATAAGTAAAATGCTGATGAGGTTTCATTTTATTTCACCTTCCAAAGATCTTGCAAAGGAGACAAAGCCCAGACTCCTGCTAAACATGAGATTCATGCTTCCCACAGGCAGTATCTTTGTGTTTATTTAGAATAATGTAACTGCATAATGAAAAGTTCAGTTGATTATTACATGAAATAATAATTATTATAGGACTATTCTGCACTAGTGAATTTGTAATGGCAAGTACCTCTTGCCAATACAAATAATTTTTTCATTTACATCTTAAAATAATGCTTATTAATACAAAATGCTAAAATTAAAAGTGGTAAAGGATAGTCTATTACATTGGATTTTGATCATTCTAAATTTAGTGATTTTCTCTCTAAATATTAAATCTGTGTTATATAATCTGGATATCAGAATATCAACATGTACTTTATCAGATTTCTCCTTGCTCTCCTATAAAAATTGATTTTTATGTTGAAGTGTATATTCCAGTGTATTTTAATATCATGACATCATGTATGTATATGGTTTACATTTATGTAATATAGGTATATGGTTTACATAAGTATACTATGTGCCTTTGACTTACATGTATGTAATAGCTGTTTGTGGTTTACACACATGCAACACATGTGTGGTTTACACGAGTGTAATATCTGTATGTGGTTTACGTAATAGCTAACACAACACAGCGCGAGCTGAATACTTTGATGCTGTGCTGCTCAGGAGGAACGTCTAGGACGTTTTACCCCAAATACTTTCACCTGTCAGTTAGTTGAGTCCATGGATGCAGAGCCCAGGGATCTAAAGGGCTAACCCTTGTTAATTACACAGATACTGTTCTTAAAGTACGTGCTGACAGCAGCTCTGGAAAGAATAAAAGGAATAGGAGCTTAAGGGAGAATAAATGAAGGTACTGAAAATGCAAAACTTAATGGATAAAACTTATTTTTAAAATAATTTAAAGAGGAAATATATTACATCAAAGCATGTGTGTGTATAGATCGAAGAAGATTTTGGAAAATATATAAGAAAGAAAATGAGTAATTCCTGAAATGCCATTTCTTCATTTACACAAGTTTTATAAGCAAGATAATTTACAGTGAAGAAGGCCAGGGGAGGGAAGCTAGGGGGGAGAGTGGCTGGGAGGGAGGCCAGGGAGGGAGGCCAGGGGAAGGAGGTCAGGGGAGGAGAGAGGCTGGGGAAGGGAGGCCAAGGGGGAAGGGAGGCTAGAGGGGACACCCAGGGGGGAGGCCGGGGAAGGCCTGGAGATGGACACCAAGAGAGGGCGGTCAGGGGAGGAGGAAGGCTGGGGGATGGAGGCCAGCGGAAGGAGGTCAGGGGGAGGTCAGGGGATGGAGGCCAAGGGAGGGAGGCCAGTGGAGGGAGGTCAGGGGAGGAGAGAGGCTGGGGTAGGGAGCTGAGAGGGAAGCTAGGGAAGGGAGGCCATGGGAGGAGGGAAGCTGGGGGAATGGTCCTTTCTCCCTCTCATCTCCCTCAGACATCCTGATCTGCCTTGGAGGCCTGAGAGTGGATAGGGAAGGTACAGATGTGAGGATCTCCTGCCCAGCTCCAGCCTGTCCTTCACCCCAGGTGATCCACACCCTTCCTCTGGTCAGATCACTGGCTGGCGGACTTGAGAGAGAAATCTGTCCTGATGCTACTGAAAGAAGCCACAAGTGGAGCTGCACTTCCCAGAGCCAACTCTCAGGCCTGGGGCAGGAAGCTCCTTCCAGGAATGGAGAGAAGGAAAGGGAGCCCCCCGCCCTTTGAGGCAGTGGGTCCGCCACCCCCAAGGGGAGCCCCAGAACATTGCTGTCTGGGGAGAGATGACCATTGCAGAGCCCACTTGCTCATCTCCAGGGGGCACAGTTTCCTTTGTACACCCAAATGTTTTCCTAGACAAAAATCAGTTGTTAAATTATCTGTATTATTTACCTCTGATATAAAACACTTACTGAGCTGCTGCTCCTTTTTTTCCTTCTTTCTTTCCAGATGGTTTAGGAAATAAACACAAATGAAATTGAGCTTCTACACTTTTCTATACATTTTTCTAACCTGGGAGTAACATCTACTGTCTGTGCTGGGCTGTGCAGAGCAGGACAGGTGACCGTGGAAGCAGGAGGCTCTCGTGAGCCCTGTGTCCAGGGGTCAGGCTCCCAGCCGCTCTGCCTCCCAGACCAGCACCAGGCTCAGCTTCTTTCAGCCCAAACTCCTCCAGGCATGTTTCCTAATCTTGGCCTTGTGAGGGTTACAGGGTTTCTTTTGAAAGTAGCACTAACTGAAATTTGCAACTTGTCTGAACCCTGGTGCCTTGGCAGCCTTGCAGAGGGTGACTCGGCTGCCCTGGGCTTCCTGCACTCACTTCTCCCCACATTTGGGAACGTGCTTATGTGACATCTGCAGTCTGTGAGCCCACCACGCGCACCACCTGGGGAAGGGGTGAGTGCAGGAGAGGCAGCAAGGACTCCGGCCACTTCTGCTGGGAGCTGAGTTGAGATCCCAGGTTGGCCGTGGTGGCTTCAGCCAGGGTTGCTTTCCGCTGCGCAGTTGTGGACTCACGGCCTCTACACTCCTGATAGCTTCTCAGGAGGTGGGAAAATGTTGGGCTAACAGCAGGCAGAGAAGAGAACGCTCAGCATAAACTTCACTGTTCTCCTGCACAAGATAACACCCCCTGAAGAGCTGATCTTTTTTTAGGATCTCGGTCCAGTCCTAAAAATGGTTTGTCATTGAATGATTTTTAAGAAAATAAATGTCTTGAACCACTGCTCTAAAGTAACCAGCTGTGCTGAATGTGGTAGTCACCTCACAGATGTCATGAAAACCTGAGGTTGGCTTTACCAACACTTGGCAGAGAACCGATGTTTCCTTAACATCTGCTACGGCACCAAGTGGGCTTTGGCGAAGTGCTGAGACAGTCAGGTCCTCATGGGGACACGTAACCCACTAGAAAGAGCACGAGACACACGAGGCTGGAGACAGAAGAGTGTTACTTAAGCATTTCAAATGCTGTTGTGGATCTAAATAAATGACACAATTAATTCTAAGACTTCTATTAATAAAAATTTAATTAGCACTCACTTGTTATTCTCATGTTAAAACCCATCTACAGAAAGAAAAATTGTACAAGTACAGTTTATGGTCATGTGATTAAAATCATAGTGTAGATAATTTGGAGTGCTCCTCCGCTCTGAGTTCCAGAGGTGATTACAGGTTTCTCCTGCAATACAGTGGTCACCTCAAACCACAAGACTCTACCATATTAGCCAAAGTGCGTTTATTATAGCTTTTTACCAACCCATGCAACTCTGATTTAAAGTCATGCATTCTAATGTGTTTTGACAAGTAAATTGCTTGCCTTTTTTTCCTTGATAGCCAACCATATAAATAATGCATACATGGTAATAGCGAGAGCAATAATGTAAAATCAGCCATGAAGCACAGGAAGCGCATTGACGATAACAGTGCTCAGGCCTTGAAAAATCAAGCCACAACCCCAAGAAAACAGACACACCTGAGGCTGTATTTCTTTTTTCAAAAAAATGATTCAGAGCTTAACTTCTTTCTCTCCCCCTCACAACCCACCACCTTTAGACCTGAATGTTTTTTCTTAAGAAATATCAAGTTTGTGATACTGAATCATTTTGTATATTTGGTATTACTTGGAGTTGCTTTATGAATACAACAGTCTGGAGTTTCTTAAAAATTATAATTAAGGTAATTGTAGGTCTTTCCCCAGTAAGTCTCCAACAGTGATCATCTTCCCAAATACCAAACCATAAAATGAAAAAAAATGCAAATATCCATAATTATTCTTCTGAATATTCTGCTGGGCAATTTATAGTGAATGTTAATGGGGATCCTTCCTTACAGTCTCTACCTTCATGTTTAATTCCACACTCTGGACCTAATTTGGCTGAAAGGAATAACACACATGTTCACTCACACTAATCATCATAGTCATCACCAGCACCATCCACACTCTGATCTCCATCAACTCCACCATCACCACCACCATCATCACCACCATCAACACCACCGTCAACACCACCACCATCATCACCACCATCAACATCATCAATACCATCAACACCTCCACCATCATCACCACCATCAACATCATCAACACCATCAACACCACCACCATCATCATTATCATCAACACTACCACCATCACCACCACCAACGGCACCACCACCATCAACATCACCACCATCACCACCTTCAACATCATCATCAACTCCACCACCGTCTCTCCACCACCATCACCACCACCATCAATACCACCACATCATCACCACCATCAACACCACCATCACCAACACCACCATCATCACCATCAATACCACCATCACCACCACCATCATCATCATCACCAATACCACCACCATCAACATCATCAACACCACCACCATCACCACCACCATCAATACCACCACCACCATCATCACCACCATCAACACCACCATCACCACCAACATCATCATCAACACCACCACCATCACCACCACCATCAATACACCTCCACCATCACCGCTACCATCATCACCACCATCAACACCACCATCAATACCACCACCACCATAACCACTACTATCATCATCACCATCAGTATCACTATGACCATCATCATCACCATTGTCATCATTACCATCACTATTATCCCCACCATCACTCTCATTATCCCAAGCACCATCAACCCAATCTTCATCATCACCACCACCACCACCATCATCACTATCATCATGATCACCATCACTACCGCTATTATCATCACTGTCATCACCCAATCTTCATCATCACCACCACCACCATATTTAATATTCAAAAATTAATTAATGTAATCATCACATCAATAGATTAAAGAAGAAAAATTGCATGAACTTATCAAGAGATGCAAAAGTGCATTGACACATACACATGGAAAAATCTCCCAGCAAGTTAGGGATGAAGTAAAACTTGTCAACTTGATAAAGAATATCTTAAAAAGAACTTATAACTCATTGTTAATGACAAGAAACTAGAATCTCTCCCACTAAGGTCAGGAAAAGAAAAAACTCTCATTACATTTTTTCAACATCATATGAGGAAGACTTAATTAGTGCAACAAGAAAAAAGAGAAATGAAAGGCACCTGTGGCTCAGTGAGTAGGGCACCGGCCCCATATACCAAGGGTGGTGGGTTCAAACCCAGCCCTACCTGAACTGCAACAAAAAAATAGTCAGGCATTGTGGAAGGCACCTGTAGTCCCAGCTACTAGGGAGGCTGAGGCAAGAGAATCTCCTAAGCCGAGGAGTTGGAGGTTGCTGTGAGCTGGGATGCCACAGCACTCTACTGAGGGAGATAAAGTGAGTCTCTGTCTCTACCAAAAAAAAAAAGAAGGAAGAAATAAAACTCTTTCTTCACAGATGACAGATTCTTCATGGGGAAACGACATACAAAGAAAAGACAAAGAAAACCCCTGAAACTAATAAGCAATTATAGCGAAGTCAGAGAATACAGGTTAAGATTTTAAAAAGTAAATTACTTCCCTATATAATAGCAATGAACAAGCAGAATTTGAAATTAAAAACACAATCCCACGCATTTTTGCAGCCCCTCCAAAATGAAAAACTGATGCATAAATATAACAAAGTATGACCCATTTCTGTATGAGAAAAACTAAAAAATTCTGATTAAAAAAAATCTAAAAGAACTAAATGAAGGCAATGAATGTTTTACGTTCGTAGACGGGAAAACTCAGCATTGTTAACATGTCATTTCTTCCTCCCTCATTCTGCAGATTCAATGCAATCTCGACCAAAATCTCACAAAGTAAATGTCAGAAAACTGATCCTCAAGTTTACATAGAGAAGCAAAGACCCAGAACTGGCACCACAAAAGGGGGCAAGAACAAAGCCAGCTCACTGGCCCCATTAAATTTCAGGACTTGCTATACAGCAGCAAGTGGACCCACGCAGTGGAGTACAGAGCCCAGGAACAGACTTACCCAATTCAGATCTCAAATCCCGACAAGGAAGCAAGAAAATTCAATGGAAAAAGGGTAATCTTCTCAACAAATGGTATTGGAAAAACTGAACATCAACATGCACAAAACAGTCTAGATGTAGACATATTTATAGACACCGTGCCCCCATAATGGTCATGTTGTGTTGACCCCAGCCCGTTGATTGTAACATTTATACCCCTTACGAAAGGTAACTCGGAAGGGACCATAGGCCTAAATATAAAACACAGAATAATTATAAAACTCCTAGAAGATAACACAGAAGAAAATACAAATGAAGTTGAGATTGGTGAGGACATCTTAAATGCAACATCAAAGTCATAATCCATGAAAGAGAAAAAGTTGCAAAAGCTGGATGTGATTGAAATTAAAGACGTCGCCCTGTTAAAGACACTGTCAAGAGAATGGAAGACGGGCCACAAATTAGGAGAACATGTTCGCAAAACACACATCTGATAAAAGACTATTATCCTAATTATACAAAGAACTCTTAAATCTCAACAATAAGGAAATAAACAACTCAATTAAAAAATGTGCAAAAGACATGAACAGACACCTAACCATGTGTGTCACGCAGATGGCAAGGACTGGAGAAGGCGCTCACAATGTGAGGCATCGGGACCTGCAAGTTAAAACAGCACAGAGTCAGCCCAGCACGTGTGCTTGAGCGGGGAATACCCATAACACGGACCACACCCAGCACCGGCTAGGCTGAGGTGTCACGAGAAACAAAACTGCACAACCGCGTGGAAGACAGCTGCATTCCTCACAGAACCAAAAGGCTCACCACACAGTCCAGATCTGCATGCCCTGTGATCCACCCAAATGAGCTGAAAGCTTATGTTTACGGGAAAAACTGTCCCAGAGTGATTCTAACAGCTTTATGTGTAATATTCCAAGCTTGTGATCAATGAAGATATCCCCCAGTTAGGGAATCGATGGACACATCGCAGTGAGTCTGTATAACAGAGTATTAGCCAATCTACAAAGGCTGCAACTCAGCTCTACGACGTTCTGCTGGAGGCAAAGCTACGGAGGCAGTAAACAGCCCGGCAGCTCTCAGGGGTTCAGGGCCGAAACACGGGCAGGGCTCAGAGGCGTCCAGGGCACAATGATGCCCTGGAGGGTCTGCACCGTCATGCACTTGTCCACATCACTGAAAAGTACAACAGCAGGGGAAGAACCCAGTGTGAACCGTGCACTCTGGGGGGGTGATGGTGCGTTCTTGTTGGCCCATTATTGTAACATTTGTACCACTCTGGTGGAGATGTTGATGGTGGGGGCGGGGGGTGGCTCTTGTACAAACATCTAAGTGGGGGCTGTCTGCACTTGCAGTGTTCTTTGAATCTAAAACTGTCGAAAAAGTGTCTGTTTAAAAAACTGAAAGCCAGAGTAGAAGCCTTCAGTAAATCTAGCTGTTTTTAAAGCAATGAGCAAGACACACACTTATGAAGTCATAATTAGGCTGTATTGATCTGACTGGAAAACAATACATTTAGATAATGGCGGCATTTATCAGAAACTAAAGTGTCCTTTAGATAAGCATCTGACTTGATCTTTTTCTTGTTTTCTTTCTCATTTTTCTAGCATGTGCTATGACTCGGGAGCCGGAGCTTAGGAAAGCACAGCTTCTATCATCTGCACAGCGGGCAGCGCCACATTACATGACACCGAGGCTAACTCCGTCCTCAATCTGTTGTCTCAATAACAACAACAACGCATTAAGCAAATGGCCTGACGGGAATTACAGCTTCAGCTGCTCAGTCCCCACTTCTCATCTTCATCTTATTACGGAGTTGGGGGTACAGGGCTCCCTTCTGACCAGGGTTCTCAACTAGCAACTGTAACCACATATTTTAATGTTTTTGTCTTTCTACAAAGCAGTCTACAACTGTCTGGTTTCTCCATCTGGCTCTCCGAAACAATCAATAAACTGATCATTTTATAAGCAAAGTTCCCTACTGAATAATACTGTGTTTGGATTTTTCTGAAACTGTTTAAAGTCCAAACTCACTCAAAATATATCTATAATTTACTTTACCCAGCTATTAACGTGGTCACAGATGCCTTATGCAGACTGATACGCAGACATACGGTTACGTATTTGCCTTCAGTGAATGTGAGCGTTCCAGCAGAGTAGACGCACACCTCACCTCTGCCAACCGCAACCTTAACCACACTGGTGCTCACACTCTGGGTTCAGGGCTGGACCCTAGACTCTAGATTTTGAAAGCTGAATAGTGGGGAAAAAATGCCATGTTCAAACATTTCAACAGTTTTGAGTACTCACCAGAAGAAATGAGATATCAAGTGTGTTAAATTAATGTTATAAGAAATGTGTTATATCTGATGATACTGGGAATCACAATAAAAATTTATGTATATTACGGAATGTTATCTTTAATTCATTGTTCATTATTTTTCTGATTACTTTTTGAAAAATGTATAATATGAAATAACATATCTATCAAGATATAAAGGAAATAAAGATAGCATGGAAACAATGAAATAAATTTAACATTCTATTGCTCAGATAGGCTTCCATGTATATCACTCAATATTTATTTCAATGTGTGATAACAATTACAATTTATTTAAAACACAGCTGTGTTCTTCCCTGTTACAATTTGAAGCAGCCAAATTGTAACTAGACTACTGTTGGGTCTTGGAGGAGAGGCTGCCTCCAGGCTGGCTCCAGGTAAGGTGCCAGGAGCTGTTCCCTCTGGAGAGCATCTCCGCACCTTCTGGGTTATTCCCGTGGCAGTCTCTGGTCTGGATTCTGTGAGTCCCTCAGCAGGTGCAGTCCCGACCCTTCCGCACACACTCTGAGCTGTGTCAGCTTGGTGAAGCAGACACGTCCCCTGGAATCCTTTCCTGTGTGATTTGGGTTTAGGACTGGCCACCACACAGGTTGACTTGGAGAGATTTAGGACTGGCCAACACAGAGGTTCAACTGACTTGGAGAGCAAAAGCAGGACACAGCACCCTGACATTACCAGCGCTCTGGGCCGTCCCTGGCCTGCCCCTCTCAGCGCCTTGCTCACCCTGGACTCCAGACCAGTCCACCTCGGGCTTGCCATCAGAAGGGCTCCACTTTTTGGCTTCCCTTCCTGGGCTGTCCCACATGCTCAGAGCAGCCCACGTGTGCCCAGGCCTCAGGAAGACTGGCCTATGAGTCCCACGTTATCTCCTTGCTCCCAGGACCCCTCCCAAGGCTGTCAAGGCCTAGGTACTGTAATAAACCCGTGTTCCCAGCACTGGGGATGCCTCAGCTTCTGTAACCAGAGGTGCCAGGCTGAGTTGCTGTGGCAACTCCTCAAACACATCCCACGATCTCAGTTTCAGGGCCGCCCCAGGCAGAGTTCTGATAGGGGGAGCAGACGGCTGAAGATTCAACCAGGGTGGTGGAGAGAGCTAGTAGACAGTGGAGAGAGGCGATGCCCACCAGCAACTGCTCTCTTGTGCCCATACGGAGACAAATTACCCTGACAACCCGGGTGCATTCCCAGGAAGAAGGGTCAAAGTGGCAGCCATTCTCCTTAGCTGCCTGTGACCAGCACAGGGAGAGAAATTAACCAAAGGTGGTAGAATTGAAGGAAAACAATCTAACCCAGGACTTACTGGTTTAAAACTATTTATTTTCTTTCTTTCCTTTTGTTTTGTTTTTTTTTTTGTTGTTGTTGTTGTTGTTGTTGTTGTTACAGTTTTTGGCCTGGCCGGGTTTGAACCCGCCACCTCCGGTATATGGGGCCAGTGCCCTACTCCTTGAGCCATGGGCGCCATCCCCCAAACTATTTACTTTCTTATTTCCATTTTCCATGATTTGCTTGAGAACCTCAAACTTAGAAACAGCCTGAAGGAAAAGGTGAAACGCAGGACCCCAGGCATAAGGTTTTAGAACCCAGAACAAGGTCCAAGTGCAGCTCTGGAAGCTCCATTAGCACCCCAGAAAGGCTAAGCTGGGGGCCCAGGGCCTTTCTCCTGGGCCAAAGGTCCTGGTGGAACTTTGTAGTCCTGAGACATGTCTTATGCTAAAACTTAGGGGTGCTTGTGGGCCCAGAGACTCCATCTAAAATGAAAAGGAGAGTGTGAGTCTCTTGCCCACTCTAGGCTGAGAAGGCTTCACGGCTGCAGAAGAAGGCCGGTTGTGTCCTAGGCAAAATTGAGGAATGTTTAAACAATTCCACTGCACTCATGATGCCTTTGATAAACAGACATTACTGACCTCCAACTCTGTTCCAGGCTGTATTCTAGGGCCTAAGAATATAAAAATAAATACATTTATAATTTTTACTCACATCTACATGTGGGATGTGTATCCAGGCTAAGTGAAAATAGGAAAAAGTTTGAAGAGTCAAGTGCATTTCAAGTAACAATCAAAACTCACAGAAACTCTGCAGCTCGCTTCGAGGCTGTCCTGACTATTTTGGAGCACGTTCCCTGAGCTTGGGAACACTCCTAACACCTCCCCCAGACATGGCAGGGACAATTAGTCTGAAGTGAGTGGCAGGGTACACTCATATAAATAGAGGCCTTCAAGCTCCCTTTAAAAAGTGCTGCTATGATTCACAGTGACATCATTTTAATTTTGACATCTTAATACTGTCTGTAAAGGATTGCTTTGACAATGTTTTGTTGTGTTTTGACACTGTTTGTAGTTTTATTCTAAAGCCTTAGCATTTTAATTTTTTGTTTCATATCAGAAGCACAATGGAAATCAATTAAGATTTTTTCCTGCTTTTGGAATGGAGGGAAGTGCTCTGAGGTTTGAGTGATGATTTTTCACTTCGTTGCCATGCATGGTAAGTGTAATTTATATGTATAATCCTAGCAATGATTTGGGGTTTTTCTTATATTTTAAACTAACCAAAAATTAAAGATAAAATACTGGAAGATATGGCTTCACTTCTTGTTTTTGCTTTGTAAAGTAGCTCCTGGAAGGAGAAACTTGGTCAGTAATGAGCTCTCTAATTTTCCAAAGATATGTGAATGAACTCCCACAAATGGCCAAAGTGCATTTTTATATGTGCTCAAAATTATCATGTACTTCAAATAGAGTATCTGACATTGAACTGGCCCCAGAACCAGCAGTGGGCCCTGTGATGCCCATCACCAGCCTGGAAACCATCAGCTGTCTGATGAAGCTTCTTCTCTGGGTATTTGTGTCATGGACCCTTCAGGTGAGCGAGGTCTCCCAAGATGAGAAAGGCTGTGAGAGAGACCACCAGCTACACCTGCTGAGATGACCAACTCCACACTTCAAACCTGTCCACAAACCCTCATCCTTGAGGCTGTATGAGGGGGCACACCTCATCTTTAGAATAAGCTGTCTGCACCAAAAAGCTTTTTGTCACATGAGCTTACACATGTAGACTGGAGATTATCTACTCCCAGGAAACCGGCTAAAATAAAATCCATTGGTAACTTATAGTGCAATCTGCGAGAGAGCCGTTCTGGAGCCCTGGCCTTCTCTTGTCTGAACAGGGTGATCCACGGGTGGACGCTTTGCATGGTGAGTGCAGATGGGGTCCCCACCATCCTATAGGATCCTCTGTAACCATGGCTTCACACCGTCACAGCTCCCTATTTAAAAATATTATCTAATTGTGATGATGGAGGTTATGTGTCCACTTGACTGGACTGAGAGGTGCCCAGACAGCATGTGAAACACGACTTCTGGGTGTTTCTGTGAGGCGTTTCCAGATGAGATGAGCATGTGAATTGTGGACTGAGAGAGAAGACTCCGTGCTGGGGGGGGGTCTCATCCAGTCCTGGGGTCCCATCCTCCCCTGGGGGGTCTCATCCAGCTTCCTGTAGGGCAGAACAAACCAAACATGCAGAAAAAAGTGAATTCTCTCTCTCTTCTTCAGTGTCTGCACCCTCCCCTTCTGCCTTTGGACACCCAAGTCCCTGGCCCTCGGGCCATGAGGGGGGCATTGGGAGGTGCGCCGTGAGCCCCCAGCCTCGGGCCCTGGGACTCGGACTGAAGGCAGCACTGGCCTCCCTGGGGTCACCTGCCCACCGTGTGCCTGTTGCCATATAAACCTCCTCACATGTGCCTCTTGCAGCCCATTTCAGGCAGCCCTGGGTTACAAACAAGATAGGTTGGGTAGGCTTGTTCTTAACTTAACCTGTGTTTAGGCGGGAACTGCTACATTTACCTATCACCTACAACAGCCTCCGTTCACAAGTGCGAGGCGCACGTCCCAGGATGTCTGTGACTCGGGACGGCCTGGAGTTGGGTCTCCAGCAAACGTGTCTAACACAGTGACACTGCACAGCTCTTTCCAGAAAACACTCAGTTCGCTGCGGATTCAGTGCACTACTAGACGGCCAAGCCCTTCCTGAGTATTTATTGCGCCCTCCGGTGTGGTCACTGCTCTTTGAGGCAGTGTCGTCCACACGTCAAGGGCGCAGACCTCCGCTCGCACCGGACGGGGCACGGGTAGAGCCGGGACGGAGGACCCAGGGCGGGTCCTTCCCGGCACCGGCCCCACGCTGCGGACCAGGGAGGATTTCTCTAACCATTGTGTTTTCGACTCTACTGCAAAGTTAACACGTGAATCCTGAAAGATGTGGCCAAAATAAGAGCGCCAGGGCCACGCAGGATGTGAGCAGAGAAGACGAGCGCGCTGGGTCTCCAGACCTGCACCTACCACACCGCGGCTTGCACACGTCAGCAGCGTGCGCCGAGGAGCACACGAGGGCCAGCGTCAGTGCGGCCACGCAGGGCGCGTGCGCCGCTGCTCCGCACTGTGACGTCGCACACACGTGGCCTCTGAGACCCGCCAGACGAAGCACACGCAGCAGGGAGCGGAAGCCACACACCCGCCCCCCTCCTCCTCCTGAGCGTTAAGCTGACGTACGGCGCGCTCACGCTGACCTGCGGGTGCGCGCACACTGACATACGGCGCGCCCACGCTGACATACGGGTGCGCTCACACTGACATACTGCCCGCCCACACAGACATACAGGCGCGCTCACGCTGACATATTGCGCGCCCACGCTGACATACGAGTGCGCTCATGCTGACGTACCGCGTGCTCACGCCGACATACGGGCGCGCTCACGCCGCCATACAGGCGCGCTCATGCTGACATACGGCGTGCCCACGCTGACATACTGCCTGCCCACGCTGACGTACGGCCTGCCCACGCTGACATGCGGGTGCGCTCACTCTGACGTACGGCGCGCTCACGCAGACATACAGGCGCGCTCACGCTGACATTCAGCGTGCTCACGCTGACATACAGGCACGCTCACGCAGACATACAGGCGCGCTCACGCTGACATTCAGCGTGCTCACGCTGACATACAGGCACGCTCACGCTGACATACAGGCGCGCTCACGCTGACATTCAGCGTGCTCACGCTGACATACAGGCGCGCTCACGCTGACATTCAGCGTGCTCACGCTGACATACAGGCACGCTCACGCTGA
>CAUYRH010102752.1:0-14163 GCA_963574655.1 Perodicticus potto | reverse complement strand
CAGGTAAAGGAGTGTGCACACGTGCAGTCTCAGGACCCACCCGGGTGCAGGCGTGTGTACACACACAGTCTCAGGACTCGCACAGGTAAAGGCGTGTGCACATGCGCAGTCTCAAGACCTGCCTGGGTGCAGGCGTGTGCAGATCAGTAGATCACGGTTTCCCCTTCAGAAGAAAAGGATTTAATTCAGTAATTTAGGGGCTCATAAAATCACTGGAAGAGCTGGATAGTCCATTGTTAGGATTTTAGGTTTCCGTTAGCCTTCAGAGAAGTAGGATATTGCTGTGCCTATGTTAGGAAACTTCTGGGAAAAATGCCCAGGAGATTGCTGGGTTATATGGTAAGCATAGTTTTTAGAGAAACTCCCACAGTCCGTTCTAGATCAGCTGCACTATTTTGCATCCCCCCAGCAATACACAAGAGTTCTTGTTGCTCCAAACCTGTGCCAGCATTTGGCGTTGTCACTATCTTTTCCCAGCCTCTTATTTTCAACCTTCCTATACCAGTAGCTTGGAAGTGAATTTCTTACAGACAGCATGGAGTTGGGTGATTTATTTTGCCTACTCCGCCCGTCTCTGTTTTTCATTGGTGTATTAGGCTGTTTACACTTGTGTCACTCCACGCAGGCTGTACTCAGAACATTATAGACTGGAGGCTTAAATGATCAACATTCATTCTCATAGTGTGGAGTGTGGAAGTTTAAGATCAAAATGCTGGAAGATTTGACGTCTGGTGGTGGTGGTTGGGTTACTGGCTCACAGACGGCACCTTCCAGCTGCATCCTCGCATGGAGGATGGGGTGAGAGGGCTTTCTGCGGCCTCTTTACCAGAGCACTAATCTTACTCATCAGGGCTCTGACCTCGTGTCCTAATCGCCTCCCAAAGGATGCACTTCCTAATGCCATCACTTTGTGGGTTAAAGTCTCGACATAGGAATTTTGGGGGACACAGATATTCAATCCATATCAACACAAAATAATTATTCTTATGTTAGGGTTTAAAGATGCTGTCTTTTGTTTGTTTCCTCTGTTTTCTTTTCTTGTCTTTCTATGGGTTACTTGAACCTCATAAAAAGTTCCATTTTGATTTTTATACAGTGTTTTTCAGTGTCCCTCTTTGTAGAATTATTTTCAATGGTTATTCTAGATATTATACACATACAAAACATAACTTTCCACAGTTAGCCGATGTCCACATTTTATCAGGTGGGGTGAGATATAAAAACCTAAGTCTCTTCATGTCTTATACTCTCCCCACTTATAATATAATTGTCTTAAATATTTCTTCTGCCTGCACTGAGAATCATGTCAATGTAATAATTTCTGCATCAATTATTGAGCACAATTTAGAAAACCTGAGAAATGAAGCCTTTTGTATCTGTTCATATTTGGTTCACTGCATTCTTCCAAGCTTCCTTCTCTTATCATTTTCTTTCTGCTTGGAGAAATTGTTTTAATCATTACTTTAGTGTAGGTCTACTGGTGATAAATTCTCTGTTTTCTTTGTTCTGAGAATGTCTTGATTTCCTCTTCATTCCTGAAGGATATTTTCACTGGATATAAGATTCTAGGTGGAGAGCTCTTTTCTTTCAGCTCTTGAAAAATGCCATGCCACTTCCTTTTGGTCTCCGTGGTTTCGATGAGAAATCTGCTGTCATTAAACGTGTTTTCCCTTAAAGGTAAGATGTTATCTCTCTCTTGCTACCTTTGAGAGCTTTTCTTTGCTTTTGGTTTTCAGAAGTTTTAATATGATGTTTCTTGGTATAGATTTATTTTGGTTTATGCCATTGGGGATTTGTTCAGCTTCTTAAATTTGTGGGCTTATGTCTTTTGAGAAATATTTAGCCATTATTTGAGAAATTTTTAGCCATTATTTCTTCCTAAACATTTTTAGCTCTACCCTCCTCTTTCTTTCCAGGTCTCTGATGACACAAGTGCTCGATCTTTTGTTGTGGTCTCTTAGGTATTGGAGGCTCTGTTCCTTTAAATCTAAGTCCATTTTTCCTTTGTTGTCCAAATTGAATAATTTCTATTATTTTATCTTTAAGTTCACCGATTCTTCTCTCTGTCTCTTCCACTCTAATGCTGAGTGCACCCACTGAGTTTTAAATTTTGGTTATTGCATTTATTGGTTTTAAAATTCCCTTCTCCATCTCTGCTGAGACTTTCTATTTTTTTCATTTGATTCAGCTGTGTTTGTCATTGTGGCATTCTGATACTGACTTCTTTACAACCTTTTTCAGATGATCCTAACATCTGCGTCATCTCGAGTAGATTTCTCTTAATTGTATTTTCTTATTCAGGTTGACATTTGCCTAGATCTTGGTAGGAAGAGTGACTTGAAGTTGGACCCTGGGCACTGGGGGAGTTACACTGGACCTTACTTAAACCTCGGTCTTACCCCGGTGTCTGGTGCTGCTCTGATGGGGAACGGGGTGCTGACTCATTATTTCCAGGTGGAGGTGGAAGTTCAGATTCCCACTTAGTGGTTTCACATTACTGCTGGGCAGGGGTGGGAGGCTCCAGCTCCCCCATGGACCTCTGCTGGTCCCCCATTGTCAGTGGGTGGGGGAGTGCCACTGCTGGCCTGGTGGCCTCCCCTGACAGCACGGGGAATAGGGCCTTGTCACCACTGGCCTAAGGTGTAGGTCCCTGCTTCCAGCTGGCCTGGGAGAGTCTTGTCACCTCACCACAGCAGGGTGAGGGTCGAAGCCTTGCTGGCCAGTGGGGGGCAGGGCTGGTGTAGGCCAGTTATTATGTAAAGTTTTCTGGAATGCCTTTTCCTGCTTCTTTGGCTAGAGGCAGCAGGTTTTTCTGGGGCGTTTTTTTCTTATGACGCCATTTTATTTTTTAATTGAGACGCAGTCTCACTTTGTCCCCTTCTGTAGAGAACTGTGGCATCATAGCTCACAGCAACTTCAAACTCTTGGGCTCAAGCTATTCTCTTGCCTTAGCCTCTCTAGTAGCTGGGACTACAGGCGCCCGCCACAACGCCCAGGTATTTTTTGTTTGTTTGTTTGTTTAGTGGGCCTGGGTCAGGTTTGAACCCACCAGGCCTGGAGCATGTGACCAGTGCCCTAACCACTGAGCTATGGCGCCCAGCCTGATCCTGTTGATGTTTCCGGGCTGCTCTTCATTACCCAGTGTGGGACATACGAAGCAAAAGGAACACCCACAGAAAAACCCCATTATATTTTTCATATAATATCCATGACTTATCGCTGTACTTAGTGAGGGGATAGGGAACAGTGCTTTGATTTGTTCTGTTTTTCCATATGCAGACATTCCATAATGTTTTTGAAATCACGTGTGGACAGTCTTTCTGACCTCCTTCAAGATTCTGCTACATGAGCACCTGATACTCATGCTGGTTACCTGTTGTAATTGTTCAGTTCCTGTGCTCAAAGATTTCTGTGAAAAGTCTGAATATGACGGTGGGTAATGCCCCTGGGTGCCAAACTCTCATGAAAGGTCCCTGGGATCCCAGAGGGAGGCAGGGCCTGTGCTGAGGTATAGGGAGACCAGTGTCCAGGCTATTTCCATACAGTCATAGGCTGTCCTCCAACCCCCCCTCCCCTCTTCCCCAAAGACCCTCCACTCCACCTACGCCAGGATTCTCCCCAGTGCCCCTCCCATGCTCGCATTCATGTCTACACTGTCGATCAGGCCACCACTTTGTTCTACAGGAAAGCCCTCCTTCTCCTCTGCACCCAAAGAATACACAACTCCTGCACCTCCCCAGACTGTCTTTCTTTTCTTTTTTTTTTTTGGCTGGGGCCGGGTTTGAACCTGCCACCTGTTGGTATATGGGGCCAAAGCCCTACTCCTTGAGCCACAGGCGCTGCCCCCCAGACTATCTTTCTGTATCTATCTTTCAATTCCAAGGACATTTTAACCATCACAGAATAATGAGCACATAGGTAATGTGACTGCCTTTGGGCCTTTGACATTGAGTCCTGCCAGACCCATGTCGTAATTTATAAGGACTCAACTATCAAGACAAATAAAAACACAACAAGTTAATTAAGGAGGAGTTAATTTAGAATTCAGTATTTCTAAAAATTCAAGTCCTTTAGTTTTGAGGGATTTTCCCCTGCTATAAAATAGAATTATTGGATAAAAAGCGATTCCATTGAATATGGTCTCTCTTAGAATTGCCTTCTCATTTCACATATGCAATCACTGAGGTTTCTGCAAGTAAGGGGTTTGCTTCCCCAGACCATAATGAGCCCAGCCAGTGAGCATTCAGACTAGGGGTTGCCCGTGCTGGCTTCCCTGGTGCGCTCCCATTTTGTGGTTCATGATGGCTGCTGCAGCTTTAGTCATCACATCTGCACTGCAGCCAGTGGGAAGGGGGACACGGAGCATTTCTTTGTAAGAACACAGTTTGAAGCTGCACACATCGTTTCTGCTCATGTTTTGTTGACCAGCATTTAGATGCATAACCATACCCAGCCAGGAAGGCTGAAGAATATAGTCTTCATTCTGGGAGGCTGGGTGCCCAGCTTGAAATCTAGGGTTCTATCCCCATAAGAATAACTACTGGGGGACAAGGAACAGTCTTCTTCTTCTTCTAATACATGTGATGGGTGCAGCATCCCATGTGTTGTGTATTTACTCAGCTCGGAACACCTGAGCACCCACACTGTGTGAGGCCTCGGCTCCAGCCCAGTGGGGAATACATGTATGTGTAAGACTGAATGGCTCGGAAAGGGCAGAAGAGGGAAAGAGGGGAAAAGTAACATTTATTGCAAGACACATCATGTCTTGGAGTGGGGCTGTGTGAGGGGCAATTCCTTCCTTCCAACTGCCCTAAGGAGGTGGAACAGCATCGACCTCGGTTTCCCTAACCCTGGAGCGAGGGAGGGCTGAGGTCTTGTGGGAAGTGTGTACTGTGGGCGAGCCCGGCAGGGTTCTTCCCTCTGAGGCCTCTGTCCTCTGCTCCCAGGCGGCTGTCTTCTCTCCTTGTCTTCACCCTGTCTTCCCTCCGTGTTTGTGTCCAAATCCCCTCTTCGAAGGACACCAGGCCTGTTAGAGTAGGTTCCACCCTATTAGAGTAGGACCTCATTTTCACTTAATTTCCTCCATAAAGACTCTACGGCAGTGATTTTCAAGCCAGTATGCCAAGGCACACTGGTGTGCTGTGAGAGGATCTTAGGTGTGTGTCAAAAATAAAGATCATGAATTAAACTATTTTTGAAAGAAGTTCAAAGCATAGTTAAGTATATGTTTATTTTTACTCTTTTTTATCAACATAATTTAAGGGTACAGTGAAAGTTTAACCATAGGTTCAAGTGTGCTGTGAGATAAAAATGGTTGAAATTGGTGGGACCACACCTATGGTGCAACCTAGAAGGGTACAGGTGAAACTTATTAAATGTAGAATATAAATCTCTTAACACAATAACTAAGAAAATGCCATGAAGGCTATGTTAACCAGTTTGATGAAAGTATTTCAAATTGTATATAAAATCAGCACATTGTACCCCATGATTGCATTAATGTACACATCTATGTTTTAATAAAAAAAAAAATAAATACAAAAAAATGTTTGAAAAACCAAAAGCAATATCCCCCCTTTCCCATGGGGGATATATTCTAAGATTCCCAGGGGGTGCCTGGAACCACAGACAGTACTGAGCCCTATACACGCATACTTATGATAAAGTTTGATTTATAAATTAGGCACAGTTAGAGATTAATGCCAATAGCTAATAATAAAGGAGAATAATTATTACAATATACTGTAATGAAATTTACACTTTATTGTCCTGTGCTCACAGATCTTGTGCTGATATGAGATGATAAAATGCCCTGATGGGATGAAGTGAGGTGACACAGGCATTGGGACACAGCCCTGGGCTGCTGACCTCTGACAATACTTTGGGTGACGGCAGTGTTCATGACTAAGGTGTGGGTAGCAGGCACAGCATGGAGAAGGGGCTGTTCATGCCTCAGCTGGACCTGCGGGCTGTGAGGGATTTTATCAAGCGACTCAGAACAAAGCACAGTTTAAAACTCATGAATTGTTTATTTCTGGAAAATATTTTTGGATCTTGGTTGACCACAGGTAACCAAAGCCACAGGAAGTGATACTAGTATGTCGCCAAACACAGCCACGTTTGTTCTGAGGCACCAGAGGTCAGGACTTCAGCATGTGGATTTTGGGGAGACACACTTCAGCTCACAAGACAGGGCAACAAGCCATCTCCGAGGTTGAGAGAGGCAACAGGCTCTGGCACTTCCAGTTTTTAAAACATTTATTTATTTTTGAAAATCTTGGCATATTAAAAAATGAAGGCATGCTTAAGGATTAAAAAAAAAAAAAGCCTATAATGTAAATGGTCACCTTAACAAGTTAGTGCTTTAAACACACTTCCCCCGAATAATGACCATAATTGCTCTAATGACAAGATAATTCCAATATTATTAACTAAATCATTCACTTAGTATATTACAAATTGTCTGGTCTGGCTATGGAACTGAACTTTTAAGTTTGGCTTATGAACAGCTTCATCTTTTAATCTTATCATGCCTCTCCACATTTAGGGATGAAACAGTCTAAACTCGTAACTCTTTGAGTCAGGGTGCTGCCAGGCCCACCTCCCTGGCCGCCCCCCGCAGCCCGCGAAGCTTCTGCCGGGCACATGGCCCCTGGGCCAGAGCGCTCTGCAGCGCGGGCGGAGTGCCAGGCCCTGCTTGGGTAGCATTGCCATGGCGACGCTCTCCTCGCTCCGCTTCTCACTGAGACCCGGCATCTGTGGCCATGGCGACTGGTCCCGCCACTGGCACATCTGCCTAGCAACCAGAGAGGGTGCCTAACGCAGCTGGGCCCCGCTTTAGGAAAGCAGGTACGCTTAGAGCTTGTATAAATCATTAAGGAGAAGCTGGGCGTCTCTATGGGAAAACTGACAAAGGACTTGGACAAAAGACTTCAAACCGCAAGTGGCTAATAAATCTGCGATAAGTGCTCAGCATTATTGGCGATCATGGAAATGCAAATGCAAACAGCAGTAAGATACTTAAAAAGAAAAAAAGAAAAAAAAAAAACCCCAAAAAAGTGCAACTGGCAAGAGATGAGGCAAACAAAAAGATAAGACCCAGCATCGCGGGTGTGCAGGGAAAAGGGGACCCCACACCCTGCTGGTCTGTGCGCACATTTGTAGAACAGTTCTGAGAGGGCGATTTGGCAATACATAACAAAAGCCTTTAAAAAGCACATACCTTTTGAACCAACAATTCCAGTTCTAGTAATTCATTCCAAGGTAATAATTAAGTGGGTAAAGATTTAGCTACAAGTGTGTTCCCTGTAGGGGCAATTATAATAGCAAAAAGTTTGAAATAACCACAATCAGGGGGAAAAAAAAAAGAGAAAGAGAAGAATTGATTAATCATCTACTTTGCATTCATGGAAGGGAGTGCTATGCAACCATGAAGAAATGTATAGAAGACTAACGGCACAGTAGGGTACTTACAGCAATGTGCTAAGTGGGAGAAAACAGACCATAAAACAGCTGCTGCGGCAGGGCGGCCTGAGAGGACGGTGCGCTCAGGGCCCTCTGCACCTGGAGGAGAGATACCAAGGCTCAGGAGAACACTACGCACCACTCCTGGAGACAACCTCCAGAAGTTTCTATGCATGTGGGAGCCTGTGTGAATGCCCAGCATGGGAGGCAGCGCGGCACCGGCGGGGGGGGTGGGGGTAAGAATGCAGGGTGTGGTTGGATCCCAGCGCTGCCACTCCTAATTGTGCCACTCAGGGACGGCCCTTCCTTGAGGCCTTGTGGTCGGGCTGAGGTAGTTGCTGCTCCATTGGTCACTTCAAGAGATGGAAGAGAGGAAGGGTCAAAAACTTTTTTCAAGGCAACCATCTAGATTTGGAAGCCTTACTTGCCTAAGAAAAATCAACTTTAACATAGGTCATTTAAAAAAATTCAAAAACTTAAATTGTAATAAGATACATAGAACACAATTTCCCACTTTAGCCGTTTTTAAGTACACAGTTCAGTGGCATTACGTATATACCCATTGATGTGCAACCATCTCCACCCTCCGTCCACAGAACTCCTCATCTTCCAAACTGAAGCTCTGTCTTCCTGTTGACCAAACTCCTCATTATCCTTCCCTCTCGTCCCTGGCAGCTGCCATTTTGCTTTTGTTCTCTGTGAATTTTACTACTCTAGCTATCTTATAAAAGTGGAATTTATTGTTTCTGTCTTTCATCTGGCTCATTTCATTTACCATAATATCCTCAAGGTTCTTCCATCTTGTAGCATCTTTCAGGATTTCCTTTTTTGTTAAGGCTGGATAATATTTCACAGTATGGATAGATCACGGTTTCAGCCTATCATGGGCACTTAGGTTGCATCTACCTTTAGGCCACTTAGAATAATGCTGCTGTAGGCACAGGTATGCAGTTATCTCTTTGAGACCCCAAATGGGCATTTTTCTAATGAAGATCCGTCCTGTGTAGTGAAGCTAGAAAGGTTGACAAGGCCCAGCCTGTTTTCTCCATGTGAAGAAGCCTGGCGTTGTGTCAGCTGGAGAAACAGAAGGCAAACCAGGAGGCCCACATGAAGGAGGTGGCATTGGTCCAGATGGAAGCTCCAACTCATGAGGGCATCAGGAAGAGAGTGAGATGGAACAGAAGAGTATCGTGCATTCCCATCATTCTCCTCCCATGCTCAGCATGTGCAAATATTGCAGCATAACTCAAATAGTTATCAGGAAAGTAAAAAGAGGGAGAAGCCATGTAGAGATAACGAAAAATCTATTCCGACCCTCGCTGGCTCAGCCTTTGTCATCTTCATCTGTCTCTGTTTTTGCTGAGTTCTTGTATCTACTTTTGTACTCTTGTTTTATATTGGCAGTGACTTCATTATGTTTTGGCAATTTAAAAAACAAAATTGACTTCTGGGCAGGAGCAATATGTTTTCCATATTTAGCTGCCATTTGTTTTTCTGTGACTTTCTCATTTTTAATTTATTGTCACGCCTTTACATACAGCTGATGGCCCAACTACAGTCCGTGCTTTGCTTAATGATGGGGATATGCTCTTAGGCAATTCTGACGTTGTGTGAACATCCTAGAATGCACCCACACAAACCTAGATGGCACAGCCTAGGACGCAGTAGGCCCTATGGGACAGCCTCTTGCTCCTGGGCTACAAACGTGCACAGCGTGTTACTCCCCTGGATATAGTAGGTAGTTGTAACATGATGGTAATTATTTGTATATTTGCACTTATCTAAACAAGATAGAGGTACAGTAAAATTAAGGTACAAAATGTACACCTGTACAGGGAAGTTACTGCCAGTGGAGCTTATGGAACTGGACTTTGCTCTGGGTGAGTAAAGTCAAGGTCGATCCAGCCCTGTGCACTGCTGTTGACCCAGAATCACTGGACACTTAGGCTCACTACATTTATAAAAGAACGTTTTTCTTCAACAATCAGTTAAACTTAGCTAACTGTAGTCTTTTTACCTTATAAACCTTTAAATTCTTTTTAACTATTTGAATCTTTTGTAATAACACTTTAGCTTAAAACATACATTATACAAAGGTACATACAAACAACTGTACAATTGTACTTTCTTCCTTTTCTGAAAATGTTCTTCTGTTTTGAACGTTTTAAAAAAATTATTAAACATTTTTGTTAAAGACTAAGACACAAGCACACACATTAGCCGAGGTTTACACAGGGTCAGGATCATCAGTATGACAGTTTCCCCCGAAGGTCATGTGGTTATCACCTTCCTCCTAGCAGACACAGTATGCCCAGAGCACCCTGTCCCACTGCAAGGTCTTTAGGGGCAGTCACACACATGGAGCTGTCACTGCTTATGACAATGCTGTCTTCTGCAGTACCTCCTGAAGGACCTCCCCCAGGCTGTTTTATAGCTAACTTTTTTTTTAAATAAGTGGAAAGAATGCACTCTGAAATAACAATAAAATGTAGTGCATGGTAAATATAGTAACACTAACACAGAAGTATCCTTATCAAGTATCATGTACTGTACGGAAGTGTATGTGCTAGACCAAGAATCTGCAGCCCTTGAGCTTTATGCTGCTTGCTGCCCAGGATGGCTATGAGTATAGCCCAATGCAAAATCATAAATTTACTCAAAACATCATGGGATTTTTTTTTGTAACTTTTTGTTGGAACTCTATTGCCCAGTTCTTCAGCACGAACTTTGTAAACAATGTCATGTTGCAATGTCACATAAAATAAACCTACGGACACTTTTGCTATTCATATGCACGCGTGGCTTCAATTTTATATAGTGTGTGGCTTCCAGTGTGCTGTCTTCCAAGTCCAGTCGAATTGACACCATCAGACATTACATGTGTGTAGCCGCCCATATAGCCTATGGCTAGGAGGAGTGAGAGTTATAAGAAATACCTGTATAGCTCAATAATGGAACACCTTGGTGAAAAGGGCGTGGAGAGGGATTTAGCTCTCCTAATGAGCATGAGAGCTCGTGAGATGAGAGCATTAGTGAATTGGCAGCCTCTACACCTGTGGTGTTGAGAGGCATGAGATCAGTTTTATACTAGGCTGGAGGAGAAGGCAGTCAAGGAGCATGCACATTCTATCATGGACCTGCTTACTCTGACTCTGCAGAAACCGCCTGCAGAACGCCAGCACGGTCTCTCTGCTGAAGAGTACCAAGTTCTGCTAAAGACTAAGACCTATCTTTCTTTCTTTCTTTTTTTTTTTTTTATTGAATCATAGCTGTGTACAATAATTCAATCATGGGGTACAGTGTGTGGGCTTCAGATATACCATGGAATATTATGCAGCCTTAAAGAAAGATGGTGACTTTTCTTCTTTCATAGTTACATGGATGGAGCTGGATCAGTTTCTCCTTAGCAAAGTATCTCTAGAATGGAAGAAAAAGTATCCAATGTATACATCCCTAATATCAGGCAAATTTATATCTTTATAGTGAATGCTACAACCCATTTATTGCACGGGATGATGGGGAAAGGGGAGAGGGAGGGAAGGGGAGGGAGAAGGTAGGTGGAGAAAGGATAAAGGGCAGGATCACACCAGTGGTGTATATTTGAATGGTCAGGAGAAAACTTCTAAATACAGATCAAAAATGTTCTCACATAGTAATGAGAAAGTCTCTTGAATGTTATCGCAATCAGGTTGATGAAAATATCTCCGATTGTATCTGAAGCCCACACATTGTACCCCATGATTGAATTATTGTACACAGCTATGATTCAATAAAAAAAAAAAAGAAAAAAAATGTGTTTTCTTCCTTTTTTCCCTCATTTTCACCTATTTTTAGAGTCACACAATAAAAGTACATTTATAACTAATTAAGTGTATTAGTTAACACGTACTTCTTTTTCTAATAATTTTCTTACATTTAAAATTTTTTTTTTTTTTTTGAGACAGAGCCTCAAGCTGTCACCCTGGATAGAGTGCTGTGGCATCATAGCTCACAGCAACCTCCAATTCCTGGGCTCAAGCAAGTCTCCTGCCTTCACTTCCCAAGTAGCTGGGACTACAGGCACCCGCCCCAATGTCTGGCCATGTTTTTTGGTTGCAGCCATCATTGTTGTTTGGCGGGCCGGGCTGGATTCGAACCTGCCAGCTCAGGTCTACGTGGCTGGCGCCTTAGCCCATTGAGCCACAGGTGCCGAGCCACATTTAAATATTTTTACATTGGATTCTTCTAGTTTAATCTGAATTTTATTTACTTTGTTGTAATAAACATACAGGGGTATTATATTGCTTAATATCACTTACTTCTGTGGGCTACAATCACAATAACAATTACATTTTTATCTAAGTATAATAATTTTGTATTATTATAGTAAAGGATATGCTTATTTTGAAGTTTTATCTTTATGTGAGAAGTTTGTAGGATGTGGGGTAAGCGGTCATTATATTCTTCTACTAAATACCTCTATTTTAGTCAAGAAAGGAAACCATGTAAATCTTATCAGGTTTGGAAATATTTCAGCTAGAGAATCAGGATAACCTATCTTTTGATCTTTTAAAATAATAGGTCAAAGCTGGGTGCAGTCGCATGGGCCTATAGTCCTAGCTACATTGGAGACTAAGGTGGGAGGACTGAATGAGGATAGGAGTTCAAGGCCAGACTGAGCAATGTAGTGAGACTTTGTCTGTCTACACAGACACACACACACACACACACACACACATATACAGACAAACTGGGCGTGGTGGCTCATGCCTGTAATCCCTGTCTCTAGTAAAAATCGAAAAACTACCTGGGAATTGTGGTGGGTGCCTGTAGACCAATTACTTGGGAGGCTGAGGCATGAGGATCACTAGAGTCCAAGAGTTTGAGGTTGCTGTGAGCTATGATGACACAATGGCAGTCCACTCAGGGCTACAGAGTGACTCTCTGTCTCAAAAAAAAAAAAAAAGAAAAAAAAAGTCTGTGTTTGTCTTGGGCTGGCAAAATGTAAGTTATGATATCTTTTGTTTATCCTCCATATTGTATACACAGTAAAATGTGAATATTAACAGTTTTCTTAAAAATCATACAAAATTGGTAGTATTTCCCATGCTGGGAAGATGACCTCATAATAGAATAACGTATTGACTTTCCATTATTTTTACTTAAGTGTTTCTATGAGTAACTCTCATTCTTTCTCCTGTCACAATTATGTGATCTATTGATAGAGGTTGGCTAATGAATTAATGTTTAATAGTCTGAAAAAAATGTTGTATCTTAAAACATTAACTGGAAAACTTATCATTAGCTATTCTCGTGAAAACAGAACTTTACCTTGAACAGTCACCGTTTGACATGGGACAAAGGAGTTGCTATTGTACGTGTCCCCCTGTGACCCTGTTTGTTACATTTTCCTAAGGAATGACAGACCTATGGTGGTGTCTTAGTCACTTCCCTTTCCTGCCTTATACTTCTTGCTCAAACAATTTCCAGTATGTTTTTCTACTTTGCTTTTCTAAAATCATAAAATTAATTTGTAGCTGAAAGTGGCCTTGAATTCCTTCTGGTTCGTTGCTGTATTTTGTAAGTGATGAAACTGAGACTTAGAGAGGTTTAGTGATTTGGTCGATATTATTCAGCTACTGAGGGGAGAGGCATAAACCTACCTAATAGGTACAAGGAACACTATTCAGATAATGAGCAGACTAACAGCCTTGACTTAAGCATTATAAAAGCTAGCCACATAATAAAAACTTTTGTAACCTCTTAATATTATGAAATAATTAAAAAAATTTCAAAGGAAGTATCTTAGTTTCCTCATTTTTTTTTTTTTTTTAGACAGAGTCTCATTATGTCACCCTCGGTAGAGTGCTATGGTGTCACAGCTCACGGCAACCTCAAACTCCTGGGCTTAAGCGATTCTCTTGCCTCAGCCTCCCAAGTAGCTGGGACTACAGCCTCCTGCCACAATGCCTGGCTATCTTTTTTTTTTTGTTGTTGTTGTTGCATTTGTCATGGTTGTTTAGCAGGCCCAGGCTGGGTTCGAACCTGCCTGCCTCAGTGTATGTGGCTGGCGCACTAACCACTGAACTACGAGCACCAAGCCAGTTCCCTCATTTTTCAGGTAAGGAAATGGAAGCTTAAGTGATTGGCCCAAAGTCTCATAGTTGGTAATTGGCAAAGCTGAGATTCAAACCCAGGTTAAACTTCACACATCACATTCCTTTTTGTTATGTATTTTGAGAATATGGTTAGCTAAACATTGAAAAGAAGTCATTATCTAGAATTGTAGTCTTGTGGTAGTAAGCCTTTTATATTTTACTTAAATTACATCTTATAATAATGTGCTTTTTATCTTCTCTTTGAGATGGCAGTTCCTGAATTTACCCTTGGTGCCTTCATACTTCTGTTGCTCATTAGTTCTGTGGCTAATTATCCCAATGGAAAAGTGACAGAGTCATGTCATGGAATGATGCCTCAACATGGTCACGATCCACAGTCTGGTCCTGTTCACAGCATTTCCGTGAGTCAGAAGACATTCCGACCAGGAGATCAGATCCGAGGTACTGTGCTGGAATGAAGTTTTTTTTTTTTTTTGAGACAGAGCCTCAAGCTGTCACCTTGGATAGAGTGCCATGGCATCACAGCTCACAGCAACCTCCAATTCCTGGGCTCAAGCGAAGTCTTTTGCCTCTGCCTCCCAAGTAGCTAGAACTACAGGCG
>CAUYRH010102751.1:0-41746 GCA_963574655.1 Perodicticus potto | reverse complement strand
TTAAAGAAAGCCCAGGAGAACCCCTGCCTTAAGACCATTCTAGGAGTACCCCATCATCAAGACCATCCCAGGAGGACTCCCTCCTCAAGACCATCCCAGGAGGACTCCTTCCTCCAGACATTCCCAGGAGGACACATGCCTCAAGACCATTCCAGGAGTATGCCGTCCTTAAGACCATCCCAGGAGGACCTCTTCCTCAAGACCATCCCAGGAGGACCCCTGCCATCAGACCATCCTGGGAGGACTCTTGCCTCAAGAACACTACAGGAGTACCCTATCCTCAAGACCATCACAGGAGGACATCTTCCTCAAGACCATCCCAGGAGGACCCCTGCCTTCAGATCATCCCAGGAGGACTCCTGCCTCAAGACCATCCCAGGAGGACTCTTGCCTCAAGACCATCCCAGGAGGACTCCTGCCTCAAGACCATCCCAGGAGGACCCCTGCCTCAAGACCATCCCAGGAGGACCCCTGCCTCAAGACCATCCCAGGAGGACTCCTGCCTCCAGACCATCGCAGGAGGACTCCTGCCTCAAGACCATCCCGGGAGGACTCCTGCCTCAAGACCATCCTGGGAGGACTCCTGCCTCAAGATCATCCTGGGAGGACTCCTGCCTCCAGACCATCCCGGGAGGACTCCTGCCTCAAAAACATCCCAGCAGGACCCCGTCCTCCAGACCATCCCAGGAGCACCCCTGCCTCAAGACCATCCCAGGAGGAGTCCTGCCTCCAGACCATCCTGGGAGGACTCCTGCCTCAAGACCATCCAGCAGGGGCCCATCCTCCTTACCATCCCAGGAGCACCCCTGCCTCAAGACCATTCCAGGAGGACTCCTGCCTCAAAACCATCCGAGGAGGACCCCATTCTCTAGACCATCCCAGGAGGACTCCTGCCTCCAGACCATCCTGGGAGGACTCCTACCTCAAGATCATCCCAGGAGGACCCCTGCTTCAAAACCATCCCAGGAGGACTCCTGCCTCCAGACCATCCCGGGAGAACTCCTGCCTCACGATCATACTGGGAGGACTCCTACCTTAAGACCATCCCATGAGGACTCCTGCCTCCAGACCATCCTGGGAGGACTCCTGCCTCAAGACCATCCAGGAGAACTCAGCAATGGATGAAGGGAAGTGTCTACCCTAGTTCGGGAGATCTGGTTTTGTTTTTTTGTTTTCCCCATTTCCTTTACCTCAAGCCTTCATCCATCCTGGTAAAATTCCTAATCCTTCCACCTTAAGTCCACGGTTCTCAAACAGCCATAAATAGTGCAGTTATGAGGCAGTATAAGATGGCAATTGAGAGCATGTGTGGTGGAATCACACACTCTGCCTGAGTTCTAGGCCTGACTCACCACTGTCACTTAGCGTGCCATTGAATACCACTTAAATTCTGTAATGTAAGTGCGTACATGTCTGCCTGCAAGATTGCCCAGAGGGTTAAACAAAGAGGCACAGTCCTTTGTGTATAGTAAATGCCCAACAAATGCTGTATATTTTCATTATTACCTCTCCCTGAGTAGCAATCAGAGCTGTGAGGCAATAATATAAAGGCTAGAAAATAGTTGTTATTAATTATATATAGCATGATGTTATTTCAGTATCACTAGCTGGCATAAACCATAAAAGGACTGTTCTCGTTCCTTTCCTGAACAAAAAAGAGCATGACTCCAAAATAACAGACAACTACTAACGGCCGTAATGGGAGAGAGAAGGAATTTACTTTTTAGGTTGATTTATATGATGGTTGTAAGAGGCTGCCTTCAGAATTCCTAAGAAGACACCCAACTCCCAAGTGAAGCAATGGAAATCCTGATTGCTGCATTCCACAAACCATCATCAAAGTGTTTATTTAGTCTAAAGGTCTAACTGGTTTGTCATCTCTAGAGGTTTTATAGCTTAATAGTTTATCCTTAACTACAAGAATTCATATCACCAGTGGAATTTTTTCCATCAGAGTGAAATAGCTGAGTTTCAACACTGAGGACGTACATCGGAGCATTTACTGACTGGGTCTAAGTAAGAGCTCTACTTTAAATGCTATGTGATGCAAACATTCTTTATCTTCAGATTACTAATTAAAATCTCTCTCTTAATTATGTACTTTTGAAATAATCTTTTGTTAGCATCTTGTAATTTTCATTTTTTAAGAAATGACTTTCTATCATTTTGCATATTTTTATTGCCAGAGTTGCATAAAGTTGAAGGCAGTGTCTGGAAATGTCGAAACATCCGAGTTCTGAATATTGAATGGGAGACATTCTAGACAACTAAAATATTCATGAAGGTTGAATATTACTGAGCACACCTGAATTTCAAAATCTTTGTATATTCTAGGACAATACAATTATTTAAAACTTTATTTAAAAGAAACCCAATGAAAAAATCAGAAGCGGGGGGATGTTTCCCTTAAGTAAGAGCATGTTAGAGCTGATATGAAGAAACATTAAATGGATTATATTTTCTGTCCTTTTAAGGGAAAGTGATGAAAGATACTGGTAAACAAGTACTGATAAAGGTTATGTAACACTCCAAAAATTATCCAGGTAGTATAATCAATATACCCATTAATTAGGACAACATGTAAACATATAAAAAATGTACTTTCATTGGGGTAACTGTATTTTGGATGATTGAACTTCCTAAAATAAAGCCAAGTTTTCCTACTTTGGGGCAGAGCCTGCTGAGAAACTGGCAACGCTGGTTACACCCTGCTCCCTCTGTTTCCTCTCCTCTTTATTTTCCATCATGCCTCCCCTATGTGTGGCGTCCTCATTTTATCCCGTTTCCCAGCAGCACACTTACCTTCTCCAACATTTTAATGATATTTGAGAGGAAACATACTAAAGCAGGGGAATGTTTTATTACTTTATATTTTCTAAGCTTCTTATACATTATATTTTTAGTTTATGTATGATAAGGTGTAATTAAAATAGTATTAAGTAATTTTATCAGGAATAAAAATCAAGTGAAGAACTAGAGAAATGTCCTGTCCAAATGTTCAATTTCATGAAATATCAGTATAATTAAGACAAAATGACATTTCAACTTGAGAATGGAGATGATTGGCTCAATCCTCAAGTACATTTATTTTGCACATATAGTCACCATCAGAATGATAAAATTATATGTATTATAAAGATACCTCAAAAGGCTGCACCATCCAGGTCAGAAAATTGAAAACAAAGCCAAATGTTTACTCAAAATCAAACCCAGAAGTTCTTTTGAAATTCACTGAAAGAGCAATCATTTCAATGTCTTTTCACCTTCTGGTATGAGATGGAGTCAAACTAGAAATACTGAAACACTTTAAGAAAGGCAGTAAAACAAAAATAAGCCTTCTTGTAAGACTTCCAGATGAAAGAGTTTTGAATAAGCATTTAATCATGTGTATCCTGGCTCAAGCCAAGCTGAACCTCAAAGGTTTACCTGTGCTCATTATTTAGAATTCACAATAAATGGAAATGCTTTGCATCTACAGGGAACACTGGCGATACAATGAAACGATCTTTGTAAGGAGACTGAAAGTTTACATTAAGCCCATAAGTTGTGGTCCATCTGGCAACAAGGAAAAGCATAATACCACGCTTCTGCCAGGCTGTGTGGAGGTAGTTTAGTTTTCAGCATCAGTGTTCTCACAATCTGAGTCTTTTTATGCCTGCGCAGAATTTTACGTCTAAATCATTGTGCAATCTTCCTGGCTGGTTTTAAGTTTCTGTAGATTTGTGTAATGGAAGACTGTTTTGCTTAAAAATATATTTGGAGGGATAGTTATTTAGAATGTGGTGAGGCACATTAATCTGATTAAATATTATTAACTATAAATTGTTCAAAAAGCACAAATCTGATGAAAATGTAATTTAAAAATTAACTCCAAAAAATTTAATGACTGTTGTGAGTCAATTAAGAATGCCAACCTCTAATATATGTTTGATCAGCTGGTGTACTGGCAAATCAACCTGGTAAAACTTATGTTTTCTACTGTAAGCTGAAGATGTAACTAATAATCAAAGAGGGGGAAAAAACAGAATTTTTCTATAAGCAGAATTATCTTTTGGAACACTAGGATCTGGAACCTTTTCTGAAATCTTTCCTGAAATCTTGTCTTAAGAATTACTGGAAATTATGAACTGAATAAATTGGCAGGACCAAGTGGTGTCCCTAACATAGTTTGGCATAATTCCAGAGATGATTTTATTTCTTCTTCCTTTTTGAAGGTGACAGTGCCTCTTCCCCAAGACAGGATATCCAAGCATACTGTATACACACTCTGAAAAATCGTGCTTACAACTGTCACATGAAAGAATTTACAAAGCTACATTTCCACACTGTTTTGGCTTCCGTCATATCCTGACAATAACCAGACTATATGTTTCGCTTGCTCTGCAGCCATATATAAATAATAGAATGATATAAAGAATAAAACAAACTGCTTTCCAAAAAAGGGACTTGTAAATCACACACTGTAGCAGGTTTTGCTTCTAAAACATTTAAACCCTTCCTGGGTGCCAGTAATATCTACCACAAGTTAATCTTACAAAAAGGTGATTATAGAAAGAAGAAAAAAGTAGAGCTCCTGGGAATATTAGGAGTTTACCATGCATGCAGTGACATCACCAAAAAAAAAAAGGTGTTTTTTAAACAAGTAATAGAGAAAGGACTTTCTTATTGAAAACCTAAATAATTAAGAGAATGAAATCAAATGGATATTCTGCTGACCACTGGTGCACTGGTCATAATTAGCAACTCTGTCAGGTAGAATTTGAAAGTCATTAGCATTGTTTAGATTCGTTTCTTTTTTTTAAGAAAATTAAACTCTTATATGGAAGTATAACACATATAGAAAGAATGCAAATTATAAGGATGCAGCAGAATGAATTATTACAATGTAAAATACCCCCGAGTCATCATGTCCAAATCAAGAAATGACCCATGGCCCACATCCTAGCAGACACCTTCACAGTGCCTTGACGTCCCCACCTCATCCTCAGATCATGAGATAATTAATAGCTTAACTTTGAAAGACCATGAATTGCCTGTTTTGGAAGCATTTACAAATGGAATTACACAGTAAGTTCTCTCTTAAGTCTGTCCTCACTGCACTACATCTGCTAACATTGTACTTGTAACATCTGGGTTGTTGCCTTTCCCAAATGCTTCTGTTTATTACGATATATGATTTGGTTATATGAATCTATCACACATCCTACTGCTGAGGCACATGCACGTGATTTCCAGTTTTACACTATTACAACTTAACACTGTTCTCAGCACAGTCAGGGCTGTCTCTTTGTGCATATTTTAAGTATTTCTGTTACAGCCACACCTGAAGGGAGGATGTGGGAGTCCTAAGTGACGCACATCTTTAACTTTAATAGACAATTAAACTGTCTTCAGAGTTGTCTCGCTGAGTCATACTCCAACTAGCAGCTTATGAGCGCCTCAGTTGTTCCCCACCTTACCAATTCCTGAAGTTGTCTTCGTTCATTTCAGCCATTTGAACCGGTATTTTGTAGTGTACCTTGATGGCTTTTTTCCAATAATAAATGAGGCTGTATAGCTCTTCATATGTTTATTGTGAATTTGGATATCTTCCTTAGTGACATAGGTGTTCAAGTCTTTGCATAGCTCAGTCTTGCTTAAATTATTTTGCATTTCTCTCCCTTAAGGTGCAAAATTGATATCTGTGGCAGAACACCTCAGAAGATTCCTATGCCAAATCTCATGTTGGCCTCACTCAAGTCCTCATAGCTCTGTCAGGCAGTCTCACCTTCCCTTTTTCCTCATTTGTCAGTGAGAATGCTGAGTATCAGAGATGGTAAGTCACAGATCCAAGGTGACACAGCTTTTGATGACCAGAGCTAAGATGGTTTAGTTCCCAATCTTTCTACTTGGAGTATAGGCAATGCTGTCATAATCAAAGGAATGACCAGTAATAAATACTGAAGAATATTGAAAGGAAAATGTGTAACAAGTATAATTGCATTTATCTCCACATGCCCTGAGAATTAATACCTTACAGAGGAAAGAAGAGAATCTGTCTGATAGTAAGGTCCTAGGCAAGCAACTCATAGAATCACGGAATCGAATAGAATCCCAGCCTGCCAGAAACAAGGATCCTTAGTCACATATGTGGGTTTGTTAAGCATGAAGTGTCCGATTTCTGTAAGGACTAAGTTTGACAGTTGATCTCTGACATGTCACTTTGACACTTCTTGTTTTATTTCTATTGTGAAGGCACATTCTCATTCTTTCAAATGCTCATTTGGGCTTGTGACTATCTTTCAAGTTTTTTTAGAGCAATTTGTGTGAAACCATGAATAAGCCAAAAATTCATGTCATTTTCAAATAGGAATTCCATCATGGAACCAGTGCAGCACAGACAATCTGGAAATATCAACTAAGTGTTTGGGAAGGACATGGCTAATGAATGCACAGTACCTGGGTGGTTTGAGAAGTTGAGTTCTGGTGATTTTAATCTTGAAAATGAGCCACATGGGCTGAGACCAAGGTGGATGATGAGCTGAAAGCTGTAGTGGAAGCGAAGCCCCCTCAAGCTACTGCGTGAATTAGCAGCAAGGTTTGACGTCACTGTTCCAATGGGATTGGACCATTCGAAACAAATTGGTGGGGTTCAAAGCCAGGCATTTCATATTTAAGGACCTAATACTTATAATGTTACTCATCTTTTCCACAAAAATTTGAGTGGGTAATTGCTGCATTAGACATTTCTATAGATCACTGAGTTAAAGCTAGGAACACAAAGCTTCAACTTCACATTTTACCTACACAACTGTTCTGGTGAAAACACATTTTACTGAAGCATTCAATAAAAGCCTGGGCCATCCAGCCTTCCTAGGCCTTTCTATAAATTTGAAACGCAGAAGACATTCTTTCAATTTAGATGATGCTTAAATTGAGAAAGAGAGAAAAGGCAGAAAGGAAAACTGTCATGTCAGATGAGTGGAAACAGTTGACAGGCCAAATACATGATGGCCTGTTAAGAGATTATCTAGTTATAGAACTTTTATTATACACATTACTGTAATCATCATGCAATCCATCTACTGTGAACATGGTTTCTACTGGTCTCACAGCCAAGAGAGATCAAAAGAGTTGCAATTGTTGGTTCATCAGAGAGTTCTGAATTCTGTAGGATGCAGAGACATGGCACCCAAAGACAACTTATAAAAATTGGAAGTCAGAATTATTTTTTTCAGAATGTTAATTTACTTACTGGCTTTTCTGGCTTTTAAAAATATATACAAATCCATGTGGTGAGCCTTCTATGAGGTTTATACTATATAATTGGGATGTTTTGCTATTTATTTTAATATAAATGAATCCAAAATTCAGAGCAGTGAAAAATGGATTGTCCTGAGCCCAGCAAGGAGAAATGACTTCTCGTCCTTCCGAGATTTTACCTTCTCCTTTCTGTGCCCTTGCCGGTAAATGACGATAACGCCCTGTCTCTAATCTCTCTTCCAATTGAAAGCCCGCCAATTAGTAGTCCTATTGCTTCCATTTGTAAGCACCTGGGGAGAAAAAAGAACCCTCTAAAAACAAAATCCAGCTTAACGAAGGAGGCACCTTGCTTGGTTTGTGTTTTAGTCCCATGTACGCAGTCCTGGCTCTGCCTTTTTCTAGCTGAGTGATTGAGGACAGTTGTCTCATCCACTAAAGGATCTTTGTCAATTGAAGAACAATCTTGGAGGAGTTGGAGGAAGTTCTGAGGTGAGAAATAAGAAGATTCAACTGGAGGGAAAAAAAAGAAAGCCTCATGCTTACAGATCCCCCCAGATTTCCCCAGGTAGCAGCTCCTGGCAAACCAGAATGCACAATGACAGGATGAAAAGGACACTGCAAGCTGTGTGTGACAATATTTACCACGTGTGAAGTTCTTTGTCCACACACTCCCGTGCACACAGGAAAGCACAGTAAGCCGCCTGCTCTCCTACTCCCTCCTTTCTGCAGACACACCTCAAGTCCGAACTTCTAACCAGGTGTGGGAGCTACTCAGGAGCTGAGGTGCGGGTATCACTGAGGCCAGGAGTGCCAGGCTGAGAGCGCTGTGATGGCACCTGTGAACAGCCACGACACTTGCCTGGGCGACAAGCTAAAATGAAATACAAGGAAATAAAATGAAAATAAAACAAAATAAAGTCCAAAGTTCTTTGTAGTTTGATACTCATATTAAAATTTTAGCCAATAATTGGCCATGTGTTGTGGTGAGCACCTGCAGTCTCAGCTACTGAGGAGGCTGAGGCAGGAGGATCACTTGAGCCCAGGAGTTTAAGGCTGCTGTGAGTCGACATGCTACCACATCACTCTACGCAGGGTGACAGAGTTAGACTCCATCAGAAAAAAGGTTTGTAAACAATGTACGTGTGCTGCCACATTGGATGTTTGCTGTTTTAAGCTATAGTTTAGTTTATGTTCCCCACAGAAATGATTTCTACTTGTGAAATGTGGCCTTAAGCAAATGGCTTTCTTCATCTGTAAAATGGAAATAATAATAGAACCTTCTTTAGAGGGTTCTTACCAGAGTTAAATGAATTCATTTTTTTTAAGTACTTAGAACAGCACCAAGCATGTAGGAAGAACAATGTGAATATTTGTTAAACAAAATAAATCTCTTTTGTTGTAATTTAACTTTTCATATTTTGATTTTTTTCTCATGGTGTTTTCTTAGGGGAAAAGACTGTGTTTCCTACAGAAAGGCAGTAAAGTGGGCCAAATGGATGAAAATAAATGAAGTGATATTTTATTGAATAGTTTCAATGAGCTAAGCATTGTACTTCCCATTTGATCTTCTTTAAAAAATGCTATGAGGCTTGGCGCCTGTGGCTCAACGGGCTAAGGCGCAAGCCACATACACCTGAGCTGGTGGGTTCAAACCCAGCCCGGGCCCATCAAACAGCAATGCCAGCTGCAACCAAAATATGGCCGGGCGTTGTGGCAGGTGCCTATAGTCCCAGCTACTTGGGAGGCAGAGACAAGAGACTCGCTTGAGCCCAGGAATTGGAGGTTGCTGTGAGCTGTGATGTCACGGCACTCTATCCAGGGTGACAGCTTGAGGCTCTGTCTCAAAAAATAAATAAATAAATAAATAAATAAATAAATAAATAAATAATGCTATGAATCAAGTATGGGTATGATTTCTCATTTTAAAAGGAGAGAACAGGATCAAAGAAGACAAGTCTCTTGCCAACAAGACATAACAGTGACTTAAAAAATAATTTTAAAAGATTTTGCCTTTTGCATGTTGTTGCTCATAACCAAATCTGGCTTTTCAGAATTTCTAAGTCTGAAATAAGCTGAAACTAAGCAGTAGCAGTGATAGCTGCGTACACTCGAGTTAGAGCCGGGTGTCCGTTTGTTTACCCGCCTCTCCCCCCAGCGTTTCCATCCCGCCTGCTTCTCCTGGCCTGCCCACTTGCTTGCTTTCTGAGGACGTCTCCTTATCACAAGGATCATAAAGCTCACGCTTTGCCAAGTGAACCACCAGCACTTGTAAATGTAGGATCTAGAACTAGGATCTGAATCTAGGAACCGAACAAAATATCAATGGATGTTCTCTTAAAATCACCTCTGAGGTCAAAAATGTTCAAGGAATTCTAGGTTAGACCACATTAAATTGATCGCTTTGATGAAAGACTTCTCAGAGCTTTGGGCATTCCAATGTTGCCCTACATCTCCTGGGAGACAGTAGGATAGTCACAGCTCCAAATGTATTTTACCACAGTTTTTTTTTATTTCACATTAATATTTAATGCCCATTAATATTTCACAAGCTACAAGTGTTCAACAGACGATGGTTTAGAAAATTCTGTCTTAAAAAAAAAAAAGAAAGACCAGCCACAAAGAGAAAGCACATAAAAGTTGAAAACAAGTTAACACAAACATCAGGCTATCAAGAGGAATCTAGAAAATGAAGAACAGCATTTTAACAGGTACACTTAAAATGTAGCTTTCACAGGCAAGTAGCTAGCGGCCCAGCCCCTTCTAGAAACTCAGAGAGTATAATTTAAATAACAAATGAGTGATTATGAGTCAGTTCTGTTTAAAGAAAATAAATCACTGTATTCTTTTTCTTACCCTATGTGGAATAAAAGCTACAAAAAAGAAGGGGAAGGAAGTGGTGAAATATTTCAAAATGTTGGTGTCTCTCTTGAAATCCTTATGTGCTCAAAAAATGTTTAAAGGTTGTCTACCCATTTATGTCATAAATAGCTGCTGAAGGAATAAATAGAGGAATCTCAGAGTAAGAAGAAGGGGCTTTGTGTGAATAAAGAGACAAGGAGCCAGACCTTTGAGAAAAAAGATCCCACCTGCACTTGTGTGCAAACCAACACACACATACCACACAATGCTCACACCAACACACGTGCACACACTGACACACATACCAACATACACCAACACACATGCACACATGAACACACACATTATACACCAATATGCACACACACCAACACACATGTGCACACCAACACACATGCACACAACACACCAATATGCACATATACCAACACACATGCACACACCAGTGCATGCACACACCAATGCACACCAACACACAATGCATCTGCACACACCAATACACATTGACACACTGATGCACACCAACACACATGTACACACCCATGCATGCACACACCCATGCACACCAACACACATGCACAGCACACACCAATGCACACCTACCAACGCAGTCCTGCACACGCCAACACACGCAGGCACACACCAATCCCAGACGTCCTTTGAAACAGAACAACTTCACCCTACCAAGGCCAATGTGAATATTCCCACTATTCATCTCTACAAAAGACATTGGTGGAAGTAGGAGAACATCTGTCCTGTGGGGAGCTTTTCATACGACTTTCCTTTTTTTCTTTTCATATGATTTTGAATTAACTAACACAAATATGTCTGCTAAAATCAAGGTGGGACGACAGGTTCGTAGAAGTGGAAAGGGACTGAGAGACGACGGTTGATCGTTTGACTTGTGAGTGAATGTGTTTCAGATAAATCTCTTTTTCTTCATTTCTCCACACATCTTTTCTTCTCTGCTTCCTACCCCCTTTTTCTCCATGGTCTTCTGGTCTTACTAGATGCCCTTATGTGGTGGATAGAAGGATTTAACAAAAGGAAAGAAAGAAAAGAAAGGAAATGGATCACAGATACCTCCAGGCGAGAGACATTTTTCAGATGAGCATCAGAAATGCAAAGCTACATGTGGCCTAGTGTTGCTTCAAACGAGCTGCTGTAAATGCTGTCTCTGCCTCCTCTCCCCGGGCTGCGTGTCTGGGTGGGGACCAGCACAGACCTTGCTACAGCATACCGATTAGGACTAATTTGCTTGTCCACTCTCCTGATGGACACGGCACAGATCTCCAGCACTGCATTTGCTGAACCCAAGCCCTCTGTTTGCTCAGGCTGAGTGCTGGTTACAACCATGTACAAGGAGAAAGGGGGTTAAGAGAGAGTCAGAAGGTGCGTGTGAATGCGTGGGCAGAATATAAAAGAATTTCCAAACCTCCTTGAGTTGCTCCATATGGCCCTGCCCTTTAGCGGCAGCCCGCCATAGAAGCCCCATATCTTTCAGTCCTGTGTGTAAATTTGCTCCGTAAATTAACATGTTGGCTTATGCTCCCCTGGTGTTTGAGAAGGTGAGTGATGGCCTTGGTGGGAGTATGTTTGTGTAGAAATGTGTCATAAAAGATGATGTCTTGGCCCATGCAATGCAGGGTCCAGGTTTAGTCATTTGTTAAAAAAAATTTTTTTTTTTTAAATACCAGAGTTAAACATAACTAACACATCATGAGAGTAAGGCTCTTGCCAAATGCTAACTTTCTTTTGAATCTGAGATGACAGCTTTTACCCTGTGTTTTTAAGAAATATTTTTAGCATTTTCCTTTAAACAGTTCCTTTGCTAACTTTGGTCATTTTTAAAGTTACAAACAAAACAATAAGTAGTTCATGTTTTTCACCAATGTAAGCATTAAAATATTATCAATTGATGGATGATTTCTCCCCTGCATATACACTTGTCGGCTAATTATAAATTCCATTCTGTATGGCATCTCTTTTCTGAAATGACTAGGAGTTAACCAGTTTTTTGGTATCCATTTATACCAGCATTTTAAGCTTTGGACGTTAAAGTCTCATCAACAGATTTGAGTGAGGACAGACTTCTTTAAACCATTCTTCTTCCTGTCTTCTGTGTTACTGGTTTTTATGTTGGATGTTAAGTGAAGTAAGTAAGTTTGTGCCACTTGTCCACAGAGCATTTTGGCAAATCACATTTTAGGGGAGGCCCCCAAGACAAATATCATAACCAGATTGGCTTCATCTGATCACATTACTCCTCAGAAAATGGTTCCCATAATGTTTTTAGAGTTTCTTGCTGGTTAAGCTATTGTTTAAGGGAGAAATGAAATCTATATTTTAGGTTGACAAACACTGCCCCTTAGGGCAATTCATGTATTGAGATATCACATAGGCTGTGAATGTGCTATTTCAGAAGCAGCTGTCCCACAGAAGCACGCTACAGATGCAGATTTTATAAACCAAAAAGAAAAAAATCCACTAATGATAAATGAAAAAAATGACTGAAAGTATTATATGTACCTGAGATCGTCAACACAAGTTTTCCAAACATTCACTGAAGCTCTTACTGATGATTTAATATCTCCAGGGAATGCCTAGATTGAGAAATATTTCACAGGGAAGGAGATGGAATATTATTTTTTGTAAGGACACTGGAAAATTATTGCTAAATTATTTGCTGAGTATCAGTGTGTGCTTGTAAAGACTAAGTAAAATCCTTTGTGATTTGAACTACGTATGCTAACGTCATAATGCTGTATGTCACTTTAGTCCAGTGGAAAATGAATAATAATGCAACAACCGAACAGGTGTTGAGCTCAAGATTCATGGTCCTTGTACTCACGGTGATATCTGGAAAGTTCAGCTGATTGAAATCCAGCAGTGCCCTCGTGAGCCTGCCCCTCTTCTCCAGGCCAGAGGGTGTGCTTCTCCATTAACACGTAAATAATATGTTTTCGGCTTATTTTGTCCATTGTTTCTGATGGACACCATAATCTGAGACACCATTTGCCTTATGTGACCATATGTGCAGCCATGAAAATAATTCATGATTTAAATGGCATGTCATGCATTCTTGGTACCAAAACTGTCTTTTAATCTTTTTTATTATAGAATGAACTTACATCAAAATAAATCTGAGTCGTCATTTCTTTTCAAAGTGTCTTGGGGGGGAGCAATCATTTTGTTTCTTCTCTGTATTCTTTTTTTTTTTTTTTTGCTTTTAATAATGTAAACTTTTTGTAAAACTCATTTGTTTTCAAACTCTCTTGACACTTCATCCAGTGGAGAAAGAAAGTTAAGGTCTCAGAGGTAGAAACAACTAGAAGAGCAGACCTAGATCTCAAGCATTAGAGCAGGCTCTATAGGAGTGATGCAAATCTCTCTTGGCCACCAAGAAAACAAATCCTCAAACACTCATTGCAATTAATTACTTTTCAAAAGCACCTCTTCAGTTTGCTTGTTGTGGAAATGAGCTCCATCCACACTCAGGGCTGCCCTGCCTGCTGCCCAGGGCTGGTTAAGATACCACAGTTCCTGCAGGCAGAGTCTCAACCCCAAACCTAAGCAACACTCTGAATTACAAGCAAAGGAAATTCTCTTCCAAGAACACAGAGACAAACAAAACAACTGCTTTTCTTTACCATAAAGAAGAACAAATTAGAATTCTGATAATGAATAAAGTTTGGCGTTTTTTCTCTCTCTCATCTACCTACCTCTCTCTCTCCCCCCAAAACTAAAATTTAAAGCCTAGAAAAGTCATTTGCAGCTGATTTTAATTGAATCTTACAAGTTTGTGACAGGATAAACTGGAAAGGTGGGCTTAATAAAGGACAGAACCTTCGTAAAATTAAGACATAGTAAAACAAAAGTAAAGAGAAAGATATAGGACGAAAAGCATGCGAATAGTAAATCTGTGTTCAACCAGGATGCGTTTTAGATTCTGCTTTTTTATTTGAATTCTATTTTTATTTTTAAAAAATGATACTTTAAGCTTTTCTATTATAAATGTTTCTAAAGTGTAACAACAGAAGGTCACTGATCAAATCAAGAAAATACGGCAAAAATCTGACCAACAGCTTTCTCTCACTTTCAAATACTGATACAATAACTAATAATGGAAGGGAAAGCATAAAGAAAAGCACAAAAGCTTAAATATTTTCTTTCCTTGCCTATTTCCTCCCGCCCCAGCAGCCTCTATCTATCCTACTTTTATTGTCTTTTAAAGGAAAGCTCACTTTTTAAACTTTCTTGAGTCCTTTTTGATTAGGGCTCATTATGCTGGCAGCAGCCCAGCTTTCACTGGAGCTGCTGCAAATAGGCGCTGTGGACTTTTTGCATTTTGTTGGAAGCCTAAACTGGTCCCTCAATGCACTCAGTATTTCCTGAAAGAGAGGCAAAAGCTAGAATGTAAGCTTGGCCATCCACTGTAAAGTTTTTATTCAGTTTGGCTAAAACACTCATCCCTTTTACTCCCCCTTACAAAGATAAAAATGACCATTGATGATGAGGTGGAGGAGCAGAGCATTGAGGTCAGAGAGTCAGAGGGCTCAATGTTCTACACTGCACTTCTGAACTGCACGAGTTTGTCCTAAGTGCTGGCATGTACTGGCACGAAATTGAGAAAAGCACAATTACACAAAAAGAAATGCAAACTAAATGCATAGAGGAATTGGAAGTGGAATCCAAAGTAATTCAAATTATAATCGAAGAACACTTCTCCCAATACACATCTGAGGTGTGCTGTGTTTTCACTTCACTTCAGTTTTCATCCTTTGCAAATGTGAATCTCCATTTTTTGCACGTGGGATGTCAGAGTTGTAAGTAAAACCTAAAACAAAATTGAAAAGACGTGAAGTAATCAGGAAGATAAAAAATGTGATGGGAAAAGGAATTACTGATTTCTTCAAGAAAACAAGGAAGCAAATACTCAGAATAATCACTGTGAAGACAACCAAAGATACAGATGCTCTCAGCGCGGGACGGGGCGTCCCTGCCGGGTGCTCACATCTGTTTATTCTCCACAGTCTCACAGCCCGCCAGGTGAATCATTCTCAAGAAGCTGCTGCAGGACCCTGCCATCCCAAGGGTGACACAGGTTTCCTACTGATAAAATAACTGCTGTCTTTTCCCGTTTGTCAGGAAAGACATACCGTCTGTGGCTAATATGTTTTCAATGTGAAATTTTACTCACATAAATTTTTCTTCAACTTGCGGAACGTACAACTATCTTTGTGTCAGCAGCTGCAAGCAAAGGACAAAATAAATAAGCAGGACAAAAAACATTAACTTAAAAAACGCCGCATAACAATATGTGTGACTGTGGACTTAATAAGCTCAAGACTGTAACAGTATTCTTCATATATCGTCAGATTTCGTCTAGGATAAGAAATATTCCTACTTTGACTGATGCAGTATTTTCTGGTGTTTGACAAAGAGCGTGAGGACGCTGGGGAAGCTTTTGACCTCAATGAATTGGAGAGGTGCTGGCATAAGGATTCATTTTAATCTTATTAATTTAAAGACATATTAATCTAAAAAGAAACTTCCCTTTCTGTCCAACTGAAATCAACCATAGAAAAGGCTACTCTAACCAAGGAATTAGTAGGCACATGGCACGGATGAATTAATGATTTTACTTTCCTTTGTCAAAATCAAAAGCTGCAGAAGGGCTTGATAGAAGCTTTTCTGTGTATTTCAATCTAAAAAAAGCTAAGGTCTCACATGGCTAAAATGGCTATCACAGTTGATCACGATGCTTTCCTTACTTTCCTGCCATGAGGCCATGCGTCTAGTTACCGTGCTGCGGTCTGAAGGAAAGGGGTGTGTTTGCCAGAATGTTTTTTCCCTTGAGGCGGACACAGGATAGGCCTGTAGTCTGGAGAAACTTGGGTAGGGTGAGAGTTCAGGAAGGTCGGACAGGTGGCTGCTCGCGAGACTAGTGCCCAGAGCGCCACCGACCCGCGCTCGCCGTCGAGGCCCAGTACACAGTGAGCGGCAGAGAGGGCACGCGGGACGCCAGACACGTGCCAGGGAGCAAAGGACAGCGATGCGGGACTGCCTGCCCGCACCACACCCTCGGGCGCCCGTGGGCCCTGCCAGCTTCCCGAGGTGCAGTCCCTCCCTGTCAGCCCGAAACGCCCCGGGAGAAAGAGTTCAGGATTCCTAATCAGGTCAGACCGTTTCCCAAGTCCCGCTCTGCGCGTTTGCTCCGAGGTGGAGACGCCCAGGACAGGGGCGCAGCGCTCGGCCCGAGACGCAGCCTTGGCCTGCGCGGTGACTCTGAACCTGCTGGACGCGGCTCTCAAGTTCACACAAGTTCATATCGTGCTTGCAATATTGGGAAGACTCAAAAATTAAGCTTGAGTCTGTTGTCAAAATAGCGGGCAGGGCTTAGCCTGGGTCTCCGGACTTTCCTAAAACCGACCCCCCCTGCAGGCAGCCTCTGAAGAGACTCAGCCAGCCCGCAGTAGAGGGCGGCGGCCCCCCGCGACTGCGGAGCACGCCCGGCGGGAAGCAGAAGGCGGGCGGGGATAACGGGGTGGGGTCTCCACTGAAGACAGGCCAGCCAGCTTAACGGTGGAGGGCAAAACTTAAAACAGGGACCCACTGCACCTCGTCTAACATGTGCTTGCAATGTTGGGAAGACCCCAAAATTAAGCTTGTCTCCCTTGAAATTTTAGATTTTTTTCTTTTCATTAGGAAGAAATAAATCGTCACCTCCTCTCTTTGCTTAACAAACCGCTGACTTACAGCATAGGCTTTTCCCCTCCCTAGAGGCAACATGGTATTTCCCCCCTTTCTCACCCTCGCTTGTGCGAGCTGGAACTGCCTTAAAGAATAAGCATTATGTATACGATATACTTTGTGGCTTGTAACATGTTGATTTTTTTTTTTTTACTCAATTACTTTTAAGCGACCTTTTTAATATGACGGAAGGCTTGTTCTTCAAAATATTCAAAGTCTGATCCTACAGTTTTGTTCTCCTTTCTAATTTATCAAGTGCGCCTTATGTAACTTGGTAATCTGCATGCGACGTGTCAGACAGACACGTATGTTTAGCTCCTAGGAATGTTTTCCCCAGAGAGTTCCAACCAGGATGAAGCAGACACACCCAGCCGGGCACATTCACAAGGTGAGTTACCCAGCCACAGGGCAGTACTCCAAAACAGGGAGCCCCATCTTCAATGTTTAAGAAATCTAATTTAAAAAATAATAAAAGTCATGACAAAAATACATGCACAAGTACTAGGGTTTGAGAATAGCAGTTTAGTGCAGTTCACTCTGGAAAAATTATTTTATCTGAAATAAAGTCTTGTATTCTTTTAAGTGACTCTAAATGTAGATATGTTTATAAGCCCATTTAATTTAAAAATTGCTACATTTGTAGATATATAATAAGCAAATGAGTAATAAAAATATATTAATTTAAACATGTTAATTATTTTAAATATATACAGTATAGGTATGTATATTTATAAAATTAAATTTATCTGTAGTAGGTTTATAATATTAAAATATGTAGTTTAATATTACATATAACAAGATTATATAAATATTTAATATGAAACTTTTATAATATACAAAATAAATTTTACATTTATTTATCTAGTATTATATGAAATATTATATTGTATATAATAAATTTTATATTGAATTTGTGTATATGATTTATAAGCAAAATATATTGTTTTTAAGCTTAGGGTTCAAACCTCACTAGTTCAGCAAAGAACTTAAAATATATATTTTATTTCTGTGATTCCTCCAGAAACCATGATAGATATTGAAACTGAATTTCCATTTATTTTTTAAAAGCCTGACACATAGATCTTGATGTTTTTTATGTCCCAATGATGCCCTGTTGAAATATTCTCTTTTTTGTGTATTTCTCTTAAGTTCTTTTTTGAACAAGGCAGGGTACTATAAACAAACAGCATTTAACGGCCATTTTGCTGAATAAAAAATCTAATAAAGTTAACAGCCTTCTTCACTTACATGATCTCCCAGGAGCCACTTTAAATTTTCAGTGGCAAAACATGGTCATCAATATTCCATATTCCATATTTCCAAATGCTTTTTCTGTCAAATTGTTTATTGACATTTAACTTACTATAAACATACATTCTGTGAGGAAACTTTAAACTGATAAAACAATAAATACTACATCACTTAGGAGACTGAAGCTCTGGTTTGGATTAGAAATTCTTCTCTCAGACAACGTTGAGATTTGCGGCAGGGATGACTAGGGTCTGATGGCATATTGTGTATCAGATACCTAGTGATTCAGATAGTTGAGATTATAAAAATTATGGGGTTTCCCCTGTTCATCCCTACAATCTATTTCAAGAAACAAATATCATTCTTATCTTATCCATAAGACAGAAGTATTTGTCAATCACAAGAAATTGAGTAATGTTAACCTTAGAATATCTGGATTACAGTTCATCCAAAGAACATGGTAGATTCATTCTGGATTAGCAAGAAAGAAAAAAAAAGTAATATTATTTATTTTCTACCGTGTATTTACAGAAATGAAGCTGTTTGATTTTTTCCAATTTTTTTATTTTGAAAAATGTCACACCCACAGACATGTTGAAAGAATAATACGATGAATGGCAACAAATGTTAGAGTTATCCTTTTAGTACCTTGCTTCATTAACATTTTCTTTCTTTATCTCTCTCTATAGACTTTTTTTAATGCTGATCCATTTGAAAGTTGCAGTCAACATAACACTTCGATCCCAAATGTTTTAGCATAAATCACCCAAGAACAAGAACATTCTCTTACAAAACCATAATAGTATAATAATATACCCAAGAAATTGACTATTTAATAGACAGTCCTTCCTCAACACCTTATTGCTTTAGATTTAGGAACCATGCAACAACTGCACGTTGTATTTAGCCATCTCTTTAGACTTAATCTGGAACGAGTTTTTAATTTGATAAAGTGAAATGCACATTTTAAAAATTACTTATCTCTAGAGTATCATCAACTAATAGCAATAGCAAATAATCCTGAAAACAACCCTGTACTTAACTGAGGGGGGAAAAAACCCATAATCACTTTGCTAGGAAAACTTACCAAATTCAATGCACCTCAACTGCTGTGAGATAAAATAGAAGGAAAGCACATTTGGAAGTAGCCACAGGCTTCCCATACAGACCTCACACGTCAAGTTTAGCACTTTGAATTGAACCCAGTAAATGAACTGGTGATCTCTCTAGTTTGTGCAGCCCAGGTAAACATGCAAGTGATGCACCAGGCCTAGCCAACAAAATGAAGATTCATTTTGATTTCTTCCTCACTGTCCTTCCTTCTCCCTGAAATCCTCAATGTCATTTTCCGTAAGAATTTATCCATATTCTGACCAAAGTTGTACAAGTACTACTAAGGAATGTGTTATACTAAATTTATATTCCTTCTCAGAATACTTCCCTTCGGCCTACTTATCTTATGGGCAATAAGCTCACTGCTTGTTAATCTCTATGGAGAAAGTCTTCACTTTACTGGAAATGCCATGTGAAAAGGTATCCAAATCATCAATATTAGGCTATTTTGTAAATAGAATTTTAAGTCTCATATTCAGATGCATTCAAGAATATATCTTCAGACACTATTAATAGAGGCACTTCACCCAGCAAACGTGAGCAGTATAATCTGGCTCATTGTACACTCAATGATTCCCCAACATTAAAAAAAAAAAAGTCTCATCTTGGTACAGTGAAATATTAATGTATCTTTAGCATTTATACATTTACAGGCAAATGTACCATTTTCAGTGCTTTTTCATAGCTAAATACACAGATGACAAATGTAATAAATGTCCTGAACTGACTTTGCAAATCCTCTAATACACACAATACATTTTGTTTCACCTGAAACACAACTCTTCGTCAAAAGGAAAGGGACTATTACAGTGAGAGAAGAATAGCAGAAATGTTGCCGTTTTTCTGTTTTTCATTTTTATGTGAAACTCAGAAATCAATCAGAGATGGCCTAGATTTCAAAGGTAATAGACAAAGACAACAAAAGGGGTTTCTATTGCCCCCTAGTGTCTGACTTTATAACGTGCCTATTTTTGAACATGACCAGTCCTGCAACCTAGAACAGACTCTTGAAAAACGGAAAAGGCCATTTCGATAGATTCTTGGAGTCTGTTTCTCTTAAGGCCAATCTACTATCACTATATAAACTTGTCTATATATGACAATGCCAGAAATTTACATATTAAAGGCTAATATTTACGAAAATAGTGACCTGTGTTCAAAATTAATTTTATTATTAGTTTGGATCAGTATAAATATTTAGAAGGCATAATCCCTGAGGAAGCAAGAAATATTATCTAATAAGATCATTACTCCACTGATATGTACTTGAAATATTACAGACTTATTTTTTCACTTTTTAAATCAACCTAATACAAAGCAATCTATTTAATATAGACAACACATTTTGTGTGCCCAAGGCTTTTCCTACTTTACAATGAGATTTGAATTTTAGAAATTAAGCCGTTTATTGCATCATTATATAAACTCGTTCATTTCCCACCCACCCCCTCAAAATGTTTAGTAGTTCACTGACACAGGGAACCAACAGAACAGATTTAACTAGCTTCAACAGTGCAACAAAAATACTCCAGTTAAACGTCACTGGAGATAAGCCCCAACATAATCCTAATGATCTGATTCAACACATATTTGAATAGTCACGTATTTTTCATCCTTGTCATGTCATGGGTATAATGCAGTCGTGTAGATTACAGCGTCCAGGGAGTGGCTTAGATTGGTGTTTTATTGGTCTGCAATGCAGTTGTCAAAGTACAACTCCTTTCTTTTACAAATATCTGTAGTTGGCATAGAGATGTCATTTTCTCCTATAATGGCCTGATAAAGATCAGGTTTTAGCATTTAAAGTTTTGTTTTAAAGTCAAGTTGAAGTTTTTAGCCATTAATTTTATCTGGTATGAGGCAGGCTGGAGTGGTGTATGCAAGTGATAACCACTCCTTCTCTGAAAATAAACCGCTCAGTTGGCTTTGGCAGAGTTTCAACAGTGGAAAACTTATCTGCTTGTAAAGTTCTCCCTCACATATGCACTTTCTCCATTTATTTTTTACTTTTCTCAGTCTAAAGAGATCTGCAGAATGGAAAAAGCAGTAACAGGAAAGTTTAGGATGCATATACATAAATGCATTGGAATAATGTTAACTCTCTATGAATGAGCAAATGCTGTCTTTTGTTTTTTCTCTCTAATTTATGCCTTAATAATATGAGCCTTTAAAACCATAAAATATGGTATTTATTTTCGTAAGACCGACCTGCAATCATATAAGCCACGTATTTTGTCAGTTTGTATTTTTACATGGAAGAAAGGTGCTTGAGGGCTTATGAGGGTCCTAAATGACCAATTATTCACAAAATCAGGTCTGCATCATTGCTCCTTTGGCCCTGAGAGTTTGTACTACCAAGGCATTGAGTAAAATATGGCAATGAGTTGGACTGGATATTTTTTAATAAACATGCAAAAAATAGTTGTAGAAAAGTGAGAAAATGTGCTAGTAAATGATGAAAGTAGAAGAAAATTTGACCAATACTAATTCTTCATGTAAAATTGGAAGAAAAGAAAAAGTGAACAAATGTCCCTAGAGGCCTGAGTAAAATGTTGGTTTTCTCAGTTTTATTTAGTAACAAAACAACTCATTCCCAGGGTTTCTTTCTTTATGGCATCTACCCCACCAACACACACAGACCTCAGCCATCACTGACTTACAAATGTCACCTCTGTGTACCTATCTCCCACATCATACAGAAAGATATTTTCCTTTCATCATTTCTCTCAAAGTCAGGATTTGAGCCTTGAAAACCCATACAAGGTATAAGCTCTATCTTAGTTTGGGGTCCTGTAGACTAGGGGGCTTGAACAACAGAAGTTTATTTTTCTAAAGAGGCTGAGAGTGTGAGACCAGGATGCCAGCAGGTTGGATTAGGGTGATGGTCCTCTTCTAGGCTTTGGCTGCTCTTCTGGCTCATTGTGCCCTTACATATTGGAAAGAGAGCAAGAGAGCCTACTCACCTCCCATAGACCCCATGTCTTATACTGTCACATTGGGGGTTAAGATTCCAGGCTGGTGGCACATGGATATTCAATTTATCACAAGTGTCCTAGAAAGAGATACTCTAGGCCAAAATCATCACTGTGGGGGACAGAAGTGACTCTGGAAGCCTGCACACTCTTTCACAACTTTGGTTATCCTATTCATAGGAAGGAACAGACACTTAAAGGGGATTTGAAGCCAGGTGGAAAAGTCAATGCCTAAACTCTAGACATGTGTCACAGTAACAATAAAATTTATCATTTTTCTATGAGCAAAATCATCCAGTCTCTTTTCTACATCCCTAGGAGATTCCAATGGGCCATAGTTATGAGAAGGCTGTGCAGATGGTCCCTGGAGATGGTGAATTATGTGTCTTCCTTCTTAGGTTTCTGCATCTCAGTGCCCCACACTGTAACTGACACATATAGGGATTTAATTATGCTCAGAAAGAAGATAGAATTACGAGTGCCTTATGTACAGAGAGAAATTGACCAACTTTGGGGAGCTTTAAGATCTATTTCAAGAGAGGCAACATTCAGCAAGAATAAAAAAAAATGCATTAGTAGACTCAAAAGTGTTACTAAAATGCTGAAAATTAACTACAATAGAACCTCTGTAAGTTGACTGACCCTCCAAGGGACTGTACGAAACTGGTGAACACGTGGAGGTGGTCAACATAAGGAACGAGGCCTACTGTATTGATGCATACGTGTGTTGCATGTCTGGTCTATGAAAATTAGGTCAACGTAAGGAGGTGGTCAGTGTAGGGAGGCAGTAGGCTGTAATTTTGACTAGTTCCATGTGGGAACAATATATTGAAAAGTGCAAGAAGTATAAAGTTGGGGAGCACATGTAATGCAGGATTAAATGCCAATTTACTAAAGCAGACCACAGATGCTAACAGAGTTCAGAGGGAGGGAAGGGGTGCAGGGAGTAGCCACACGGACCGCAAAGAGTTGGGATCCAAGCCGATCTTGTAGAGACTCCAGGACACCGGCCAACGGGCCAGAGGGAGTGAGCTAGGGAGGCAGGACAGGCAGGAGGCAGGCACAGAGGATGGGGTCTGGGAGTGCTTGATCCAGAACTGACTGGCCGCACTGCCCATCCCCCAAACGAGCATCTACCAAGTTCTTTCTTTTGAGAAATGGGGAGAGGGGCGGGAGATGTGAGGGAAGCAGGTATTTGAAAAGGAAAATTCTTAACGATTGTCCTGCATCAAAGCACAGGCCTTACACCAATCACTTTACCATTAAATTCATACTCAAGAAGTCTACAGTAAAAAAAAAAAAATGCAAAACACACCAATAATTACAGTATGAGGTGAAAGAGGAACATTGCAGGAGAGTTTATAATGTTAGAAAACTCCCAACGACAGAGACACTTGATTCCCAGCTAGGGGGAATCAAGGAGGGCTCCGTAGAGAAGGAAGCATGATCGTCAGGTCTTGAAGCTTGGGTGGCACTGGGGAGTAATGGAGAGATGTCCCAGCAGAGAGAGATGGTTAGAGCTGGGCCTCATGGGCATTAAACCTAACACTGTATACTTAAATGATGCCACAGTCAGGGAAGACCACTGGAAATGTAAAACAAGGAAGTAGAGGTATGACAGTTAAGCTTTCAATTTGGTACCGAGGAATGGAATGAATTTGTGTGAGAGGCTTCGTTTAGATAAACCAGGGGGGAAACCCCACTCAAGCAAGAGAAGCCCTAGAGAATAAATGGTGCCAGGAAAACAGGAAAGTCACATGCACAAGAATGGACCCCTGTCTCTGGCCATGTGCAAAAATTAATTCAAGATGCATAAAAGACTTAAATGTAAGGCATGTAAACCGTAAAAATTCTAGAAAAAAATGTGGGAAAAACTCTTCTAGTCATCAGCTTAGCTAAAGAATTTATGACTAAGACCCAAAGGCTAAACAGAAACAACAAAAGTAAATACAGGGGACTTAATTAAATTAAAAGTCTTCTGCACAGCAAAGGAAATAATCAGCAGAGTAAACAGACAGTCTACAGAATGAGAGGAGATATTCATACACTATACAGCTGACAAAGGACTGATACCCAGAATCTATGAAGAACTCAGAAAGATCAGCAAGAAGAAAACAAAAAACCCTATTAAAACATGGGCAAAACCCATGAACAGAAGTTTTTCAAAAGAAGATACATAAATGGCAAAAAAATATGAAAAAATCATCACTGATTACCAGGGAAATGCAAATTAAAACCACAGTGAGATACTACTTTCTCCCTATAAGAATGGTCATTATTGGCTCAGCACCTGTGGCTCAACAGGCTAAGGCGCCAGCCACGTACACCTGAGCTGGCGGGTTCGAATTCAGCCCCGGCCTGCCGAACAACAATGACGGCTGCAACCAAAAATGGCCCGGCATTGTGGCGGGCGCCTGTGGTCCCAGCTACTTGGGAGGTGGAGGCAGGAGACTCGCTTGAGCCCAGGAGTTGGAGGTTGCTGTGAGCTGTGATGCCATGGCACTCTATCCAGGGTAACAGCTTGAGACTCTGTCTCAAAGAAAAAAAAAAAAGAATGGTCATTATTAAAAAGCAAAAAAAAAAGTAGATGGAGAGATAGGAATGCTTATACACTGTTCCAGGGCTGCAAATTATTAAACCTCTATAGAAAATAGTATGGCAGTTGCTCAAAGAAATAAATGTAGACCAACCATTCCATCCAACAATCACACTGCTGGGTATCTATCCTAAAGGAAGAGAAGTCATTTTATCAAAAAGACACCTGCACAAATGTTTATCACAACACAATTCATAATTGTGAAGATGGAATCAACCTAAGGGTTCATCAGTTCATGAGTGGATCAAGAAAATGAGAGACACACACACCATGGAATACTCCTCAGCTATAGAAAAGAACGAAATGATGTCTTTTGTAGCAACTTGGATGGAACTGGAGACCATCATCCCAAGCAAGATATCTCAGGAACAGAAAAACAGACACAACATTTACTCTTAAATATTTAGGAGCTAACCCATGACCTCATACAGGCACAAAGAGATATTAAAGGTCATGGGTGGTAGGGTGGGAGGTGTTAAGGGGCAAACACTTATGCTATTCTGGTGATGAGCAGAAAATCACCAGGCACATCACATTAAATCCCACATCACATTTAATCACATTAAAATCCCAGGCTTAAGCAGTATACAAGATATTCATGTAATAAAAACATTTGTACCCCCTTAGTATTTTGAAATGAAAAATTAATTAATTAATTTAGAAAAAATATGTTAAACTGATGCCCAAGTAGAGAGAGAGAGAGAGCTCATAACTCAAGGAGCTCCTGAGAAAAAGTAGCAAGGGCAGTAATTTGTAAACTGGATGAATGTATGTGTTATCACAGCAGAAATGTTTAATTAAAACTGATTTCATCATCTTCAGCTTCTGTTCCAAAAACCAGGCTATGGGGTACTAAGAAGTGAAAATAAGAAAAGCATTGCTCCATCATCTCAATCTTAATAAAAAAGAAAAAACTCAGTTATGGAAAATGTACGCTTTGAGAAATGTGATCTTATGGTCCAATGAATAAAAGGCATGAGAGAAAACGTGAAATTGGAAGCTGATGGATGGGAACCGAAAAGGGTCAGAGACAAATGGGAAATGGACATGAACTAGATTTTGTTCGTAGAGGCTGCCGGTACTGATTTTGTAGTCAAAGGTGAACTGTGAATTCCACACAGAGAACTCAGTCTCATGTGAGGACATAAGATTCTATGAAAAAGGACACACACCCGAAAATTGCTTTGATAGATTTGCAGAGGTGTTAGCCAGCCATTCTAACCATAGAGGATAAAAGACTCTAGAAATTGCATCTCTGGCACAGTCTTCAGGATTCTTTGTGGAGCATGGTATGTCACTCTGTTAGGAGGAAAAAGAACATCAAGAGAGGCATCGTCTTTCCAGAAGGACCCCTACTTCTCTCTTGCTGTAAGCAGTTTATTTCTGCACCTACAAAAGATCACGATTGCTCTTAACTTTTAACACGAGAGCTTTGAATTAAAAAAGAAATGGTCGAACATATCCTATTTGAATTTCACAAATGCAAAACATTCTATCACAATTGCTCATTGGAAAGAAAGCTCATCAGTTCATCCTCCTTGTAGGAGATAATCAGTGTCTGATCCATCAAGTTATCCTCCGAAAGCAGGATATTTATCATAATTTATCCTAGGATATTCTAAATTTACTCTGTTGATTACCACTATGTAAACAGTGTCTTCTGTGAGCTTGGGTCAGATGATTGCACATTGGAACGGTCACTGGTTTGAAATTACCATTTGCCTAAGAGCTTCACAATGGTCCTATCAGTACAGACTCCAAGGGTGTCTAACAGGCAGGTCAGTGGCTATAGAAAAACATGAGGCTCTTCCTCCAGATAACATTAATGGGCCACTTACTAAAACACATTTCTTTGGAGAGGTGAATCTAAATGGCATGAGTTTAAAGAACATTAAAAAGTTGTTTATGCATGTACAGCATGGTTTTTCTCATTAAAAAAAATTAACACTGCACCTTGGATATTTGTAGATCAGCATTTGAAAGGGTTTTTTTGTTTGTTTGTTTGTTTTGCAGTTTTGGCCAAGGCCGGGCTTGAACCCACCATCCCCAGTATATGGGGCCGGCGCCCTACTCCTTGAGCCACAGGCGCCACCCTGAAAGGGTTTTTTTAGGAAAAATATTTTCAATGACAATATGCCAAACTAAGTATTAGTAGGTTGTCTTATAACTATAGTGGGAGCTGTCCAGATTGGAAGGAAAGACTTATTTTTTTTTAATCTGCTGTATTTCTATATTTCAAAATTGGAGCAACTTATTTGACATGGGCTGAAGCCTGTGAGCATTTATTAAAATTAATGACTCATCTGGCTCTTCCTTTCCTTCAAACATTGTTCATCACTCCTTTACCCCCACAGTCTATCTCTTGCTTCATTTCCAGCCACATGTTTGAGACAGTTATTCCAGTTTTCTCAGCTCCGTAGCCATCAACATTGATAAGCACTTGATTTTTTTCTATTCAATTTTACCTTTAAATTTGCCCTTACCTATCTTTCAGAGTAGAAAAATGTTGATGTAAAATCTTATTTGAATATTTTTACTTCTGCTACAAAAGTTTCTTGCTTTTCTTGACTCTCTGTTTTTCTCGTAAGAAAACTCTAATATTTTTTTTCCTATAGATCTTTGTGTTGGACTAAATGTCCAATACACTGAGCTTGTTGCTAGATAACACCAAGAGAAAGAAGAAATTGTCACAAGCAAATAAAGTGTATCTAATATTTTCCTCCACACAGCTTTCTCCTGTTTCTTCGACTTAAATAAAATTCAGGCTATGTTCTGACATCTCATTTAATGCCATTTCATTTCTTTTTTTAGTAACACAGTTGCCTCATTGAATGTATTTTAAACTCCATTGATAGTTAGCAATTATGTCTGTGTGATACTATAATTGCTCTGGACAATCCATGCTATTCTAAGTGTAATATGCATAGCCTCATTCTTTGGATAATAGTCACATGAAGATGTCATTCTTCATATTGTATTAAATGTCACTGTATAATCTGACACCAGATTGGCTGATCCAAAGCACAGCCATGAAGAGGCAAGTTCACCTGCCTTTGTGGTGTCTTCATGAACTACTCTGCTCAATATGATGGGACGAGAGAACCCCATCACATCCCTTATGGAATCTGGCTGTTTCTTTCCTTCAGACAATGCTCATAATTCTTCCACCTGTGCCTTTTCAATTTTTCTTTTGCTACATTATCTTCATGGTAACTTACTTATTTTAGTCTCTTCAAGCCTGGGTATTGTTGAGGACTTGACTTGACCACACAATTTTCTCTTTAAATTTGTTCTTTCCTATCAAGTGAGTTTTTTCCCCCAATCTTTGCTCTTTCAAAATGGTGAAATATAATGCAAAATATTTCTGCTACAAGAGTTCCTTCCTTCCCTTTATTCTGTGTTCTTCCTCTTTAAAAGGCCCTTCAGTTCCTTGAGAGGCAGCTAAATGGAGGTAGAGAAAGCAGCAGGAAGACCGGGTGACCAGGTCTGAACTCCCATTAAAACTATGCCAGTCTTCCACAAGGCCTAGGACCCAGACTCACTCTAAAGCTTCTAGACGTTTCTATCTTTCCATGTTCCTCATGTATCTTTACCAAAAAAATCCATTTCTTCAAAACCTTAAAGAATCTCACAATCACCTTTTAGTATCAATGAATAAATTATCCTTCAGTATGTTTACCTTCTTCTGATCTCCACCCATTTTTACCCTAATATGACATATGAGTTTCATTTCAGAGGAGGAGGTTGAAACCCAAATGGCCTAAAGTGAACTGAAAGATTCTCTAGACTCATTCTATATTTAAAACATAGACTCATGTAATGCATAATCAAAATAAAATGGCTATACAAACTGAGAGGGAAAAAATGGGATACTTAACTATAAATTTGGGAAAGAAGATGCCAGCAGTATACAAAATCTTTGTAATTGAGGTGCAGGAGATCTCTCTCTCTCTCTTATTTTTTTCCACATCTGTGTTATCTCCTTGAGAATTCCAGAATGAGCTCAGTCTTCACATACGTTCCTACTTACTGGTTGGCTTTGAGTGAGTTGATCTGTTCTTAAGTAATTAGCTGGAATGCAGTGGTAATACGGAGAGATGTCAGGTCTGTCAGTCATAGGAACCACGTGGGAGGTCTTAAAAAGGCCACTGCATGGTGGGGGGTGCCTCTTGTTCATTTTCAAAAGAAAGGACTTTTTTTACCCTCTTTAAAAATCTGTGAGTCAGAATTCAGTCTGACTCCACACATTCTCTGGATTTGTCTGGAATTGTCATACAAAGAGAAGGAATTTTACCCTGAGAAGGGTCTTGATGTTTCCAAGGTCTTACAGTAAGAAAATACCTCTGTCAAACGCCGCATTAGAGCCCGATGAATTTGGGGCAACACACACACTCCTAGAAGCACACCTTTATTTGTGTCACTTTGTGCCTTTATGGTTTAAAATATATTTGTAATATTGCCCTGAGCTACATGAGTAGAAACTGTGTGACCGTGCGTGGTCTGTGTTGAGTGAAGCCTTTCAGTGGATTACTTTCATCTAATTGTTCTAGAGGTCATATTTCAGTTATAGATTTTTATCTCATTACCTTCAATAAGTTTTACTGAGATGTTTTCTACATCCAGTAGCAAAATTTGGAATCCAAGCATTTGACAAAGACCTCAAACACTGGGACAATTGAAATAATATATGAGTGCCTTACATCTTTTTCCTTTTGAGCTTAAAGAAAGGGATAAGAGGCTGGGCGAAATGGCTCACACCTATAATCCTTGCACTCTAGGAGGCCAAGGTGGGTTGATTGCCTGAGCTCAGGGGTTTGAGATCAGCCTTTGCAAGACAGAGATATCCTCTCTAATAAAAATAGAAAAACTAGCTGGGCGTAGTGGTGCATGCCTGTAGTCCTAGCTACTCAGGAGGCTGAGGAGGAAGATCCCTTGAGCCCAAGAGTTTGAGGTCGCTGTAAGCTAGGATGCCACACCACTCTACCCAGGGCAACAGAGTGAGACTCTGTCTCTAAATAAATAAGTAAATAAATGATAAAATGAAAACAAAGGAGCTAGGGCAGCACCTGTGGCTCAAAGGAGTAGGGTGCTGGCCCCATATACCAGAGGTGGCCAAAAACTGCACACACACACAAAAGGAGCTAATGAAAACCAGAACCTATCAAATAGACTAACATTCTTTTTAATCCTTAACTTCAATTCAAACTATGGCAAATAAAGAAAAATAACATTTGTTGTAAAGACCTGACTGTTAAAGAATAGCAGAGACAGAAAGATGATTGTTGAAGATGTGGTTTTGAGAAAGGGAAGAAAGTATTGGCAAACGGTCTGGGGCAAGGTGGAGAGAACAGGAGCCTAGTTATGTTTCGGGCCATAGGACATCAAGCAAGCAGAAGCGAATTGAGCCGAGGGAAGACAGGTAAGGACATGCCGCGGACTCGCGGGTCTAACTTGCCATTGACAGGTGCAGCATGACCCGGAAGTCACAGCGCCCCCTGGCGCCGGGAAGCAGACAGCCAGGTGCACACAGTGGATCAGCCGGCTGGGTCTACGCTTGCTCCTTCTGCTCCCTCCGGACTATGAGGATAAAAGGGGTTTAGGAATCAATGCTCCACAACAAAAGGTGTCTGATGGAAAAAAATCAGACTTTCTTTTTTGTTGACTACTGATATTTTAAAATACCTTAAGGATTTAAGGTAATTTAAACAATTTGCATGTCAAAAAGCACTTATTGTCTTCTACCTTATAAAGAAAATACATTTATTAATTGAAGAAAAGTTCTAATAAAAAAAGAAAATGCTTTATATATCTATATATACATATAAACATAATTTCATTTTTTTTTCTGTAAAGAAGAACAAACATGATGAACATATTACTATATCTAATGGGAAACACATATGTATACTAATGTATACACAGAGAGTGCCAGAAAAAGTATACACATTTTAAGAAAGGAAAAACTGTATTCAAATTGTAACACTCCACATACACTGTTAACAAAAGATGCATACAAGTCACGGTGAGCATCTCTTGTAATTGCAGAAGTCAAATGTGCCTTGAGTATTACAAATTTAATAGAATTTGTTTTTCCTTTCTTAAAATGTGTATACATTTTTGGCACCCTCTGTATATATAATTTCCAGCATTTATATAAATGAAAATTTAGCAAACCAAACTATGGGTTAAAACATCAAAGAATGAATAGTGACTACATAAAATAATTTCTCAGATCAGGTATACACTCTTTTCTATACACTGTAGCACAATTAGATAAATACTGAAAAGGTTATTCTTACCATTGTTTTCAAGCTATTATGTATTTTTTAATCCAACCACTTTGGTCTCTCCATTTCCTAAAAATGTACTTACTCTCTATCACTCTTATAAATTCTTCCACAAAGAAATAAAAATCTATGTAAAATAACTTGAGCATTGGGAAACAAAATATACATGAGAAATCACAACACTATGCTAACCACTCAAGTATCTGGTTTAATGACATATAGTAACTTTAAAAAGCAAATTAATGTTGACAATCTTATACATCATTTTGGCAAGAAGATAAGTCAGACAAATTACTCATCTAAACAACATAATCGGTGTCAACATATTAAAATTCTGGAATTATGATATCCAATACATTATCAAAACTTGACATGTCGCATTCTAGCTACATTTTAAGTAAGTACAATGTTCTAAGGAATTAGCATTTAGCGATCACTGTTAGAGTTATAAACACATCTGTTCATTAAGAATATATCCATATATTACTAGAGTGTATCAGTCCTAGGGCAAAACCTCTTTAAAAATACTACTACAATTATTTCTAGAATATGTATATGTGCTGCCGAAGCAAGCACGTATTTCTAGAATATGTATAAAATAATACCAGCAAAAGTAAAATGTGTTTATATATCTCCTAATAAAAAATAGTAGATATCCTCAATCATGAATAACATTCAAAAAAGTGTATTTTTGCTTTAAAACACCATCGATAACTTTTTAGAAGCACTAAACTTTATAATAGTCACATCAGTGTATTAAGATGTTTGTCAGGAGTATCAAAATATGAATAATTTATTTATACACTGACTTCCTAACGATGGTTCTGATTTCTTTAATTCTGTTCAAATTTTGATCAAGACTCTACTAGATAATAAAATGATCATTAAATAAAGTATATAATCAAGAACCAGGTGGGAGGTTTAGCAGAAAATTATTCTTAGTGAATTTGAGATGTGCCAATATAAAAATCGGACAATCACCTAGTAATTCAATCAAAAGCACCAAATGGAAACTTCTTTAAATGCTAGTGGAAACCTAGAATTTAGGTGGTTTTGTTTGTTTGGCAGAGGGCCTGAGTAGGGTGATGAAAATTATGTTCAAAGTCCCTAATTTATGTTTGGTGGCACAATAGTTTGTACATTCCTAAGAATTTTTTTAAAGAGCAATAGTTAAACTCAAAGCATCATCTTCCGCCTTAAATTGTTTTCACTTAAATGTTAAGATTTTCCTCTTCTAGGAAGTCAAATGAGGAGCAAGTACAGCTGGTTTTTCTTTGAACATGGGAATGGCTTTTACAGTAGTTATAAGTTTGATTATATCCAGAAACAGACTCTCCCAAGGGAAGATTTATCAACCAAGTCAGCATCAAGTACAAATATTCACAAACAGTTGTTGAAACAGTTGTTTATCGATAACATCCAATGGCATCTGCTCTGTCTCTTGTGATGGGGGGAGAGAGGACAGAAGATCTTAAGTCTCATTCCTTTCCCAAAATGTGCTTTGTGTATTTGGGCTCATTTATTATGATAATCAAGATAGAACTGGAAAAGCTATGAATAGCACATTGATCACGCTGGAAATGGCCGAGAGTTACTAGAGGAAGAGATGAGGCTCACGGATCAGTGAGGGCAGTGAGGGAAAGGCAGTAGAAACAGTATTGGTTTACTGTCCCTGGAACTATAATAATCTCAGTACCCTGGAGTAGTATTGTTGGTCTTTGGGGATGGGGCTTGGGGGAATTTGCAGTGGAGGAGGAGAGAATAATATGGAGGAAAACTGCCTTGCGTGCAGGAGGTTGAGAGGTGGAAAAGAAGAGTTTAAAATAGTATCTGTACATGTAACTCACATTGGCAATTCCTTGATGGGCTTAGCTTTCCACCTATTCTGCCTGTGGACCGTGAGTTCTCTGGCTGAGACAACATGCAGAGACTGTCACTAGGTGAAGTCTGTTGGATCAGCCCTTCACTGGAGGCTTTTTCATGAGGCCTCTCCCTTCCTCCGTGTTTTCCCCCCAGTTATATGCCAGATTCTCCCCTTCCAAAATTCATACCTTGAAGTGCTAACTCTAGAAACTCAGAATGCTACTACAGAGATGGAATCTTTAAAGAGCTAACTAAAGTTTAAATGCAATGGGCCCTGATCCAACACGACTCGTGTCCTTTTAAGAGATTAGGACAGAGACACACATAGAGGGAGGACCATGCAAAGACCCGAGCCAAGGAGGGAGGCCTTCAGAGGAGACACCTGCCGGCACCGTGACCCTGGACTCCGGCCTTCAGAACGGTCTTACAATAGATTTCCGCAGAAGCCACTCAGTCTGTCGTCACTTGTTTTGGCAGCCCTGGCAAACGAATCCACCCCACCCCAAAAGTCTACTTTCCTTTGTTACCATTTTTTCAGTTTCACCCTCTCTCTTTTCCACCTTGACTGCCTGAAATATCAAAGGCTTTCCGTGCCAGTGCTTCTCACAGTAGGTCCACACAGGCTTCCCAGACAGCTGAACTGAAATGAGGCTACCAAGAGAAGGCAGAGCGTGGTCTAGGTCCGTGAAGTTTTAGACAAGGGACAGGTTGCTGCAAGGACAGAGGGAAGTGCTGGAAAGAATTCATGCATCCTGGAAATCACCCCTGGGCCAGGAGGAGGAGGGATATGAGATGCTTGAGGGAAAGAAGCATGTTTCACCATGGGGATGAGAAAGCAGAAGAAGAAACGGTATCGTTACTTGACTAATCCCTTTGTGCCAGACAATTAAATCGCAATATGTTTAATGATGTTTAAATGACATTTATCCCTCTTACCGACTAAAGTGGGTAGGTACTAGTATTATCCCCAATCACCTGATGAGGGACTGAGGTTCAGAAAGGTTGGGTGACTTGCCCAGGGTCTCCCAGAAGAGAAGTGACTAACCCTACGACCCTACAACCCTACATCATTCACCTTCCTCCAGGTCCTGGTCCCATTGTCATTACGCTCTACCCAAGGCTAGACAAAGGAAGGAAATGAAATCCCCGACTAATAAAGACGGGGAGTCAAGGCCCTATGCCAGTGCGGCTACCCACCCAAGACGGGGGACAGAGACAAGAATAAGAAGCAAAGGGAAAGAATAAGAAACTGGCGCTAAAGACCAAAGTGACTGTGTAGACACTGGCCAAGCTGATACACATAAAACCACTCGGGTTCCCATCATTCTCCCCTTCCCCGGAGAGGGAGAGTTTCCACACTCTTGTGAACCTCCTTACTTGATTCTTAGCCACTAAATATGATTCCCTTTTTAACCATCCTGACTCCTTCCCCCGAACTCAACTAACTGTATTTAACAGATCCCAGGAATATTTCCACACGGCAGCAGCCAGTTGACCTCTGTCCACAGAACAACTTGTGGCTAGCACAGATGTGTTCATTCACCTGGTGACTCAGGCACCTTGCCTGGAGCATCTGATGGCACAGATGTGTTCATTCACCTGGTGACTCTGAGACCCTGCCTGGAGCATCCGATGGCAATGGCTCTTCCACAAAAGATGCCTTTATAAAACACAAAACCATGGCAAGTTAGGCTCTGGAATTTGCTTAAGAGTCACCAGGACCAAAGGATTTCATTTCTCAAGAAATTCTTTGGCAAACTTAAAATGTTTGCCTTTGTGGCTAAAATAGACAAATTCTATCAAAAGAATGTTCAGATAAGGAAATCCTGGCAGCAGACCGTAGCCCCAGTTCTGAGTATTTGAGTCTCAACTGTTCAGTCACTGCTTTTGCTGCTGCAAGCCAGTGCCGACGGAGTGCAGTTTCTGTGTATGAGAATAGGATTCTGCAAGATGTTTATGAATTCAAAGGCTTTACTGGGGACTAAAAGCCCTGCCTAGACACTCCACTTGTAGTCTTCATAAATCAAATGACGAAACCTTCCTACATCTTCCAGATGCAGCTAGAAAAATTTTCAGTTGGCACAACAGCAAAAATGAGGAAGGGACACTAAGGTACTCACATCCAGGTTTTAAATGGCTGTTGTGCACATAAGTCTGAAATATGTCTAAAAACTAGATTTTTAGCCTCTCCCACTCTAATTTTCCTCTCGTATAATATAACTTGAAGGCATAATGGCCTTATGTAAAACACCTAAAAGCACAAAGCAGCTTTACTACAAGGTTTTTGCACATTTTAGAATTAAAATAGAAATTGTGGTTTTTAACTATCACTTTCTAAATCTGTGTAGCTTCACCTGTACTGGTGAGATGTCATATAAGTGATTTTTAATGAGATATTGTGTTTGCTTGTTTCAATTTTTTTTAAAAAATATTATTTTGAACACTTATCAGCAAAGATTTCAGTGTATCATTCTCTGAAAATTATGATATTTTTCTACTGTGACAATGAAAATTTGGTGCTGAAAAGAAATTTGTATTTGTTGTGCTGAATAGAAAACTGCATATTTATGGAGAAAAGTCAGCACAACAAATTTTATCTCAACTTTTTGATTCTGATATTCCCCATTTAAAATATTTTCATAGCGTCATTTTAGTACAACTGTTTTTTAAAAGTATCCCCTCATTCTTATTCTATAGAAAACATAAAACTACTTGGCAGAATTTCCATGGTAAATAAAATTTAATGGTAAAAATAAATTTTAAAAAGGAAAAATATTTCCAGCCTAACAACTTATATGGGCCAAAACTGTCCTTATACCTCAAGATAAGCAAAATAGGGGCTGCGCCTGTGGCTCGGCGAGTAGGGCGCCGGCCCCATATACTGAGGTTGGCGGGTTCAAACCCAGTCCCTGCAAAACTGCAAAACAAAAAAATAGCCAGGCATTGTGGCCGGCGCCTGTAGTCCCAGCTACTCGGGAGGCTGAGGCGAGAGAATCGCCAAAGCCCAAGAACTGAAGGTTGCTGTGAGCTGTGTGATGCCAAAACACTCTACCAAGGGCCATAGAGTAAGACTCTATCTCTACAAAAAAAAAAAAAAGATAAGTGAAATATTTCAAGAACAGTTCTTTTGGTCAATAGTTATCTCCACAAATATTCCTTATTGTCTTTGAACAAATGGAGTGACAGAGAGAGTCTAAGATTCCAGAAAGGTATATTCCAAACTGCTAATAACCCACAAGCCAAAGAAACAAATTGACATCAGTGCCCATAGTAAAATATAACAATATTTACCAAAAATGCAGTTGTTTATTTGTAACTCACATTAGATGTCTCTTTGCTAAAAAAATATGTCAGGGCAGATATAACTTGCTATATCAATCAGGAAACTTCCACAGAAAGCCTGGTTTGATTTTTCTCGTTTATACCCATAAAAAGCAGATAAATATTGATCCTATAGGTAAACACTTCCAAAAATGTTCTTAAATTCCCAGAGCAGTTTATTTATTTTTGCTGTGGACTATTGGTCTTTTTATAGTTTTTCCACAGTAATAACAGACCGAGGTACATCTTTCTATAATTCTTTAAAATACCTTGGCAATTATCTTTCTCTTGCAACCAGGCAACAAATACATATTGATCTCCTACTACTAAAGTGGCAGAAAGTTCTGTAGGAAAATGTAAAAACACAATGGTTATTGGAAAACACAAAAGGAAAATAGAATATGAATGATCTTTATAAGAGAAATTGAGTAAAAGATAGGAAAAGCAGAGTTTTTACATGGGCTACAAAGAGGTGCACGTGGTCGTTGCCCGAAGGGGGTCGGGAGGATTTTGTGATGCAGGTGCTGATTCCCTTGGACTTCAAGGGTGGTCAGGATGTGACCCAACAGAGCAAACCAGGGCACTTCCACCAAAGAAAATTAAAAAGGAGGCCCGTGGTAGCTCATGCCTGTAATCCCAGCGTTCTGGGAGCCCAAAGCATGAGGATCCCTTGAGCTCAGGAGTCCTAGACTAGCCTGAGCAAGAGCAAGACCCTGCGTCTACTAAAAAAAAAATAGAAAAACTAGCCAGGCATGGTGGGCACTATAGTCCCAGTTGCCCAGGAGGCTGAGGCAGGAGGATCACTTGAGCACAGGAGTTTGAGGTTGCTGTGAGCTATTACATCATGCCACTCTATCCAGGGTGACAGAGTGAGACTGTGTCCAACAGAAAAAAAAAAAAAAAGAATTGAAAAAGAGAGAAAGCAGATGTGAAGTTATTCACCTAGAAAATGTGAATGCCATAAATCACAAAATCCCCAGATGATCACACATCCCGAAAATAATGAGGCCGGGAGGTTCTATTTAAAATGAACATTCAATATGTGAGCACCCAGCATTGATCATTTTGAAACAAAAGGGAATACAACACAAACTTTCTGTAAGCTTCCAGTTTAACTAATAAGCTGAGGAGTTAGTATTCTCTTTAATGTGGATGCAGTAAATTGAACGAAGGTCAGCAGAGTAGATTCTAATATCAATCCCACTGTCCTTCCCCTGAGCGACTCCAGGAGACCTCCTTGACTCTCTGGATCTCACCCAGAGAATGGAAAAGATAAAAACTGCCCCATCTTCTTCCCAAGGTCATTGAGGGTGGTGGCAATTAAAGAAAACAGAATCCAAAAGGAAATAAACACTTCCAGAAATGTATTACTTGCGGGTTATGTACAGATAACTACCTCAAATGACATTGAGAAGTGATGCCTGTGTCCTCATTTTTCACACACAGAGACACACACATGCAAGTGTTTGGTCCTTTTCCTTCCTCACTCCCTTCCTTCCCTCCCTCCCTCCCTCCCTCCCTCCTTCCTTCCCTTTCTCTCTTTCTCTCTTTCTCTCTTTCTCTCTCTCTTTCTTTCTTTCTTTTTCTTTTCTTTCTTTTCTTTCTTTCTTTCTTTCTTTTTCTTTCTTTCTGTCTTTTTTGTAGAGATTGAGTCTCACTTTATCGCCCTCAGTAGAGTGCCGTGGCGTCACACAGCTCACAGCAACCTCCAACTCCTGGGCCCAGGGGATTCTCTTGCCTCAGCCTCCCGAGTAGCTGGGACTACAGGCGCCCGGCCATTTTTCTTTTTTGCGGTTTGGCCGAGGCTGGGGTTTGAACCCGCCACCTTCGGTATATGGGGCTGGCGCCCTACTCGATGAGCCACAGGCACCATCCATTCTTTTTTTTTTGAGACAGAGTCTCAAGCTGTTGCCCTGTGTAGAGTGCTGTGGCATCACAGCTCAAAGCAACCTCATTTCCATTTTTCCTATTTCCAACATTGCTTTTGAGAATAAATATTTTTAAAAATAACACATTCTTCTTTTATAATTGTGCTAGCATTTCCACACAATAATTTATAAACTTGGTTTTACAGGGATTTAGGGCTCCATATTGTCCTTGGTAGAGTGCCGTGGCGTCACAGCTCACAGCAACTTCAAACTGTTGGGCTTAAGCAGTTCTCCTGCCTTAACCTCCCAAGTAGCTGGGACTACAGGTGTCTGCCACAATGCCCAACTATTTTTTGGTTGTAATTGTTGTTCTTTGGCAGGCCCAGGCTGGGTTTGAACCTGCCAGCTCTGGTATATGTAGTCACTGAGCTACATGTGCTGAGCTTGGCTAAATGCATTTTATTTTATATATTTTTTTATAGGTAAAATGGATTTTATTTGTTTGTACTTAGACCATGCAAACTGGTACTGATATCGTTATGATTCAGCCAAACACAACACATCTTTCTACAAATAGTAGAATAATGAACAAATCAGGCATTGTAGTAAAGCAGAGAAAAAAGGGGCAGAGGAAATCCATCAAGTGCATTCTAGCTAACACTTCATCTGAACAGTTGAGGATTTTAATAAGGAAAGCCCTGTATTCCTCAAAGTAAAAGTAGGCCTCTTTGCCCACTTCCCTGGCAGTGGAGGCCAGTTTGGTGTCAATGGCAAATGTATCTTTTTCTTACTCTGTAATTCTACCTTTCTCTTCTTCAGTAAAGTTTGTTTCATGCTTGCCAGAAAACAAAAACAAACAAAAAAAGGAAAAGTAAACCTATTATTTCAACCTGCAACCCCACTACTGGCTATCTACCCAAGAGAAAGACTTTCTGACATAAGGAAAGACATTTGTACTCAAATATTTATAGCAGCACAATTCACAAAGCAAAGATGTAGAAACAAAACAATCCACGTACCCTTCAACACGTGGATTAATAAATCGTGGTTTATGTATACCATGGAATACTATTCAGCCATAAAAATAGATGGAGATGTTGCATCTTTGTTAACAACATGGATGGATTGGGAGAACGTTTTCCTAAGTAGCACAAGAATGGAAAAACAATCCTTACATGTATTCAATACGAATTTGAAAGAAAATTAACAATCACAGACCCACTTGAGAGAAAAATCTCAAATTCAAAAGGGAAGGGCCGGATCAAGTGCCCCGCCAGGCAAAAGACTCTGGGGGCCACGCTGAGCCTTCCCCCCTCACCCCAGCCCATCGGCCCTGGCCAGGGGCTCCAGGAACCACGAGACCCTGCACCTCACCGCTGGGCCGCCTGCCCGCCAGTCCACTCTGGCCAGGGACTGTGGGAGCCACGCAACCCGCATCCTCCCTCTGGTGCCCTCCCTGCCTCTGTGTGGAGCCCTCCGCTCAGCCAGAGACTTCTGGAGCTGCAGGCTCTCTTTACCAAAACCACCCAGTGCCAGGCACTGCCAGAACCGTGTGCACCATCCACCGCCCTGCTGCTGGATCTGTGTGAACCACGCTCAAGAGCTACTCCCACAGCCAGAACTCCCTGGCTGGGGAAGTCCCAGAAGAGCTACATAGGGTCACTTCCTACAAAGATCCAGCAACAATAGAGTAATCCTGCCAGGGTCTAATCTTGGAGAGACACCTCCCCAACTCTGAGGATGGCCTAAGGCAATGGTGAAAAACAATCATGAAGTGGAATCAATGGAAAAACTCTGGCAACATGAATAATCAGACTAGATCAACTCCCCCAAGGAATGATATATATGGCAGACACAGTACAAGATCACCTGCATAAACAAATGGCTATTTCAGAAATTGAATTCAGAATCTGGATAGCTAATAAGATCAACAGAATGGAGGAAAAGATGGAATTAGAATTTCAAGCAGTAATCCAAAAGATGTCTCAAGAATTCAACGAATTCAAAGACAAAGTGACCAAAGATTTTGACACATTTGCAGCCCTCAAAGATCTGAGAAATACAGTAGAATCACTCAGTAACAGAATGGCGCAAACAGAAGAAAGGATTTTTGACATTGAAGACAAAGTTCTCTAACGCTCTCAAACTTTCAAAGAGGAAGAAAAATGAAGGGCAAAAACAGATCATTCTCTCAGAGAGCTCTGGGATAATTTGAAGAAAACCATTATTCACCCCATAGGGATCCCTGAAAGCGATGAAGTGGCTTCACAAGGCACAGAGTCTCTTCTTCATGAGATTATGAAAGAGAACTTTCCGGACATGCCAAGAGATTCTGAAATTCAGATAGCAGACAGTTTCAGAACCCCAGCACAACTCAACCCGAATAAGACATCCCCCAGGCACATCATAATTAACTTCACTAAATTTAATATGAAGGAGAAAATTCTGAAAGCAGCCAGAAGTAAGAAAACCATAACCTACAAGGGGAAGAATATTAGAATAACTGCAGATCTCTCTGCTCAAACCTTTCAAGCTAGAAGAGGATGGTCATCGACTTTCAATCTTCTAAAACAAAATAACTTTCAGCCCAGGATCCTGCATCCAGCTAAACTGAATTTCATTTATGATGGAAAAATTAAATACTTTAATGACATCCACATGCTGAAGAAATTTGCCATAACTAAACCAGCTCTCCAGGATATTCTCAGACCTGTCCTCCATAATGACCAGCATAATCCACCACCACAAAAGTAAACTCACTCAGAAACTTTTGATCAAATTCCAACTGCCACAGTGGCAAAGGGATTAAAATGTCCACTGGACTTTCGAAAGGCTTATCAATTTTATCAATTAATGTGAATGCTTTAAATTGTCCTCTAAAGAGGCACAGGTTCGCCGACTGGATACAAAAACTCAGGCCAGATATCTGCTACACACAAGAATCTCATCTTACCTTAAAAGATAAATATACAGTCAAAGTGAAGGGATGGTCATCTATATTCCAGGCAATGGAAAGCAGAAAAAAGCAGGTGTTACAATCTTATTTGCAGATACAATAGGATTTAAAACAACCAAAGTAAGGAAGGATAAGGATGGACTTTTCATATTTGTTAAAGGTAATACTCAATATGATGAGATTTCAATTACTAATATTTATGCACCCAACCAGAATGCTCCTCAATTTATAAGAGAAACTCTAACAGACATGAGCAACTTGATTTCCTCCAGCTCCATAGTAGTCAGAGATTTTAACACTCCTTTAGCAGTGTTGGATAGATCCTCCAAGAAGAAGCTAAGCAAAGAAATTTTAGACTTAAACTTAACCATTCAACATTTGGATTTAACAGACATCTACAGAACATTTCATCCCCCCAAAACTGAATACACATTCTTCTCATCAGCCCACGGAACATACTCCAAAACTGGTCACATCTTAGGTCACACGTGTAACCTCAACAAATTTAAAAGAATAGACATTATTCCTTGCATCTTCTCAGACCATCATGGAATAAATGTTGAACTCAATAACAACAGGAATCTGCAAAAACATGGAATAACTTTATGCTGAAGGATAGCTGGGTCATAGATGAGATTAAGAAGGAAATTACCTAATTTTTGGAA
>CAUYRH010102750.1:0-12110 GCA_963574655.1 Perodicticus potto | reverse complement strand
CTACAGGTGCCTGCCACAATGCCCGGCCATTTTTTGGTTGCAGCCGTCATTGTTGTTTGGCGGACCCAGGCTGGATTCGAACCCGCCAGCTCAGGTGTACATGGCTGGCGCCTTAGCCAGTTGAGCCACAGGCGCCAAGCCAGCATGAAATCTTAAATATGAGTTCTACTTCTTATCTGTCATTTTCCTTTGATACCAGAATACCTCTTTGATTCAACAGTTCATTGCTATTTCTTTTAAAATATAGATAAAAACTTACATCATTAAGGAAATTTGGACCTTTTAACAATATTGTTTGCTCTGCTCACTTATATTTTATATCCATTTAACATGAAAGCATTTTGAGCAAAGGAGTATTTTAGGAAAATTAGTCTGTACAATGTGTTGCGATAAGCAGAGAGAATCTCAGCAACTTGTACAGAATTGCCTTGTGAATTGCTTTTTTGTCACATTCATATATTCAAATAATAATTGTAGCAATATCTCTACAAATTGCCAAGCCATTGTCAAAAAAATTAAGCCTATTTCAGGGTTCTTGTAAATTTTGAAATAAAATAGAAAGTATTCAGAGTTAAACATTTCCATTATATTGCTGCGAGACCATAGGATTGTTTTCTTGTGTTTGTTTTTTCTTTCACCTCATTCAGTAGTACAGTCCAAATTTGAAATCCATATGGCATGGCATGAAAATCAAATTAAGTTGGCAGGGTCAGGTATTTTCTACTCATTCCTTAGGTTTGGCAGTATTAATTATAAATAATGCTGTAATTTTACTTATTTAGAATGGAAATTTAAACAATTTTTTTATCTAATTAAGTTTCTTACATTAGAATGTTATTTTCCTTTTATATTTAGTTGACACATAATAATCATACCTATTTATGGGATACAGAGTGGTATTTTGATAGATACAATGTGTAATGATCAAATCAGAGTAATTAGCATATTCATCATTTCAGACATTTATCATTACTTTGTGTTGTGAGCATTTAAAATCACCTTTTTTAGCTTGTTGAAAGTATACAATAACTTATTGTTGACCATGTTTACCCTACAGTGGTATAGAACACTAGAACTTAGGCTTCCTAACCAAATATAATTTTGTATTCGTTAATCAGTCTTTCTCTACTCTCTCGTTTCTCTACCTTTTCCAACCACAATTGTATTCAATTTCTATGAGCTCGGGATTCTTTTAGCTCCCACATATGAGTGAGAACTTGTGATATTAATCTCTTTGTGCCTGACCTATTTCAGCATTTATTATTAATCTTTTTGTGCCTTCTGACTTCATTTTAACATAGTATCCTCCAGGGTGATCTATGATGCCACAAATGACAAGATTTCATTCTTTTTTATGGCTGACTAGTATTCTGTTATCTGTCTATACCACATTTTCTTTATTTGTCTGTTGATGTACACTTAGGTTGATTCCTCATCTTACTATTATGAATAATGCTACAGTAGACATGGGAATGTAGGTAGTTAAATACCCAGAAGTAGCATAAATACCCAGAAGTAGGATTGCTGGATTGTATGGCAGTTCTGTATTAGTTTTTTCAGAAACCTTCTTACTATAATAATTTACATTTCTACAACCATGTTAGGCTATTACTTAGGATTTAAGAAATTATAGTCATTTTGCTTTATTGATCTAAATTACATAATTAAGGAAGGTGCTTCTCTTGATCATGCCTGTCAGTCTTCTGTGATTATAGTCCTTTCCTTTTCTTTACCTTTCCTTCATGAAATTGTGGAAGAACCAGTGAGCAAAAATTATATCTACTCTGTTCAGTTGTCTCAAACCCTTCTATCCTAGTGTTATGTTACCATTTGCCTAGGCAGTATTTGCTGATTTTAGATTATGGAAATAAAAGGTCATGATTTGTAATAATAAGCACCATTTTAGAATCCATACTAGATTCCATGATGAAACTATGAATAAAACAATACACTATTGGTGATTTGGACCAGTAGGGCTTTATTTATGATATGTATGAGACCAATAGTGATTTGTCTTACATAAATAATTCAAGTTTAAAAAGGAGAATGAGAATTTGTAATAGACTGTAGGTACTTTCTGAGCTTCATGTTGAGAGTAAGCTTATCAAGTAAAGAGCCTGTAAAAACTGCAGTTGCTGGTTTTTCCCCCATTAATCCAAAAATACGAAATTCTTCTTATTCTGTTTCATCTTCTTCGGTAGCTCTTGTGAAATAACAAAACCAAACCAGAGAATTAAGAGGAAACCATGATCCTTTTTTCTCCATGTAGATATGATAGCTCTTTTGAAAATAAGCTGAATTTTGATTTCTCCTATACTACTAAGTAAAAACCATGATTCTTAGGAATAAGGAGGAAGGAACCTATAGAGAAATATTACAACTGTCAATTTTGTTCTGACTTAAAAATGCCTTATTGGTAAACTATATCTCATTACTAATTCCTCCTCCCCCACATACATCCATACATTCATAAAGAGATCTGTTTTTAGTTGCTGCAATCTATTCTAATGTCTTCATTTCTGTATCAGTTTACTTTTTTTTAAATTACCTTGTTTTTATGTTATGACTTGAATTTTTAGAATTTTTCTTTATTCTTTTTGCACACTTATTATATCAGACAAACTTAGTATCAAAGTGTCAGTTTCCTGTTGAGCTACTACTAAGATCTCATTGAATTTATAGTTTCTTTTTTTCCTAAGACATTGATACCTTTACAATGTCTAGTATTCTGAGATTGTGGTAGGTACCTCTCTTCATTCAGAAGATCCTTTTTTAATATCTTTCAACAAGTTTAAAAAATGAGATATAATGCATGTAACATAAAACTTGCTATTTTAAACTGATGGAGTAGTTTTTAATATTTCACTGTATTGTTCAATAATCACTGCTATCACTCCAAAATGAAAAGTGTACATCCATTACCCTCCTGCTGGCCCCCTAACCCATAGTCTCCTTTTTGTTTCCCTGGACTTGCTTATTTTGGAAATTTCATATAAATGGAATCAAACAAATTTTTAAAATGTGGTCTTTCTTGAGTCTATTCCTTTCACTTAGCATACTGTTTTCAGGATTCATCCATCCTGTGACATGTATCACTTCATTCCTTTTTATGGCTGAATTATATTACATACGGCTCTACCACAGTTTGTTTATTCATTCATCAGTTGATAGACATTTGGGTTCTTTCTTTTTTTACCTATTAGGAATAATGCAGCCGTGAACATTCAGGTCCAGTGTTTGTGTGAACATATGTTTTCACTTCTCTTGGGTATATACAAAGAGTAGAATTGCTAGATCATATGTTAACTCTATGATTAATTTTTTAAGAAACCTCCAAACTTTTCTATAGCATTTCAATACTATTTTATATTTCTGCCAGTTCCAATTTTCCTCACATGTTTACCAATACTGTTTTCTTTTCTTTTTTTTTAATTATAACCATCCTAGTTGGTGTGAAGTGGTATCTCAGTGTGTTTTTGGTTTTCATTTCCATAGAACAGTGGTTCTCAACCCGTGGGTCGTGACCCACAGGAACTGTATTAAAGGCTCGCGCCATTAGGAAGGTTGAGAATCACTGCCATAGAAGGATGATGTTGAGCATAATCAACTTTTCATGTGCTTATTGGCTATTTGTATATTTTCTTTATGGAACTGTCGTTTCAAATCCTTTGCCCTTTTTAAAATTGTTTTAAAATTTTTTTGGTGTATGAGTTACTTTATATCCTAGATAGTAAGTAGATCCTTATCAGATATATGAATTGCCAATATTTTCTTCCATTTTATAGGTTGTCTTTTCACTTTCTTAATAGTGTCCTTTGAAACACAGAAGTTTTAATTTGATGAAGTCCAATTTCTTGTCTTTTTTTTTTTTTTTGGTAGTTTCTTGTACTTTTAGTATCACATCTGAGAATTTGTTGCTTAATTCAAGGTCTTGAAAATTTATGTCTATGTTTTCTTCTAAGATTTTTATAGTTTCGGTTCTTACATTTAAGTTTTTTGTCCATTTTGATTCATTTATGTATATTGTGTAAGGTAGAAGGCCAAATTTATTCTTTTGCACCCAGTTGTCTTATAACTATTTGTTTAAAAAACTGTTCTTTTCCCTATGAAGTGGTCATCACACCCTGTGGAAACTTAACTGATCACAGAGGTATGGGTTTATTTCACAGAGGTATGGACTCTGTGTCTGCATTATCCGTACCACACAGTTTGACCACTGTCGACTTATAGTAAATTTCGAAATTAGGAAATATAATCTTCCAACATTGTTTTTTTTCAAGATTGTTTTGGGTATTTAGGGTCCATTGTATTTCCATATTAATTTTAGTATCAATTTATCTTTTGTTTTTCTTTTTAAGACAGTGGAATTTTGAGGAATTACAATGAACCTGTAGTTAAATTTGGGGAATATTGCCATCTTAATAGAAAGTTTTCCAGTTTTATGAACACAAAAGATCTGTCCACTTTTTTAGATCTTCAATAAAGTTTTATGGTTATATTCATGTGAGTCTTGCATATTGCTGTTAGTTATATATCTAAGATTTTGGAGTGGTTTTTTTTTTCTTTTACTATTATAAGGAATTGATTTAGCATAAACTTTTTGAATTAGCTAATGCTATTATAGTTTAGAGAAAAGCTGTTGATTTTTTAATTTTATTTTTAAATCCCGTACTAAATTTGAATTTTTTAAGTATATAGTTACAGCATCTGAAAACAAATAACTATTTCTTTCTAATGGTATAACTTCTTTCTTTTCTTACTGCATTGACTATCTCCACACAGTATGAAACAGCAGCATTGATACCAGGCATCCTTGTCTTTCTATTAGTTCCTTTAAAATGCAAAATGTACAACAAAATTAAAGAACCTATAGTTAGTACAAGACTGTAGATTTGCTATAAAATTGTAATAATCAGAACAGTGTGGTATTGGTTCGGGGACAAATAGACCAGAAGAATAAAATAGAAACAGAGCAACACATATATAGTGGCATGACCCCAGACAAAGGTACCACAGTGATTCAGTGTGGGAAAAAAAGGTGGTGTTTTCATTAAATTATAGAACACTCAGATATTCAGAAGGATCCTTAGCCTCTACTTTACACAATATACGAAAGTTAATCTGAGATGCATTATAGACCTAACTAGCAAAAGAACAGTAAATCTTCTTTAAAAAATAGAATATCTTTATAACCTTGGAGTAGTCAAAGATTTATTGAAAAAGCCACCCCCCCCCTTGGCTCGGCGCCTGTGGCTCAACGGGCTAAGGTGCCAGCCACGTACACCTGAGCTGGCGGGTTTGAATCCAGCCCGGGCCCGCCAGACAACGATGGTGGCTGCAACCGAAAAAAATGGCCGGGCGTTGTGGCGGGCACCTGTGGTCCCAGCTACTTGGGAGGCGGAGGCAGGAGACTCGCTTGAGTCCAGGAATTGGAGGTTGCTGTGAGCTGTAATGCCACGGCACTCTACCCAGGGCGACAGCTTGGGGCTCTGTCTCAGAAAAAAAAAAAAGCCACCCCCAAAAAAGCATTAACCATTTTCTAATAGTTAATAAATTGGACTTTATTAAAATTAAGAACTTGAGTTTAGCAAAAGATCTTATTGGCTTGGCACCTATAGCACAGTGGTTACAGAACCAGCCACATAATTCAAGGGTGGCGATTTCAAACCCAGTGGAGCCAGCTAAAGAACAGTGACAATTGCAACAACAAATAAAAATAGCTGGATGTTGTGGCAGGTGCCTGTAGTCCCAGCTACTTAGGAGGCTGAGGCAAGAGAATCCCTTAAGCCCAAGAGTTTGAGTTAGCTGTGAGCTGTGACTCCCCAGCACTCTACCGAGGGTGACATAGCAAGACTGTGTCTCAAAAAAACAAAAAGATCTTATTAAGAGAGTGAAAAACCAGGCTGTAAACCAGGAGGACATATTTATAATACATATTTCTGACCAAAGAATGTGTCTTCATTTTTAACTAAAAAGCTCAAGAAAAAATTAAAAACATTAAAATATGAAAAAGTTTATAAAGAAAATATTTTAAGGGCAGTACCTGTTTCTCAGTGAGTAGGGCGGCCGGCCCCATATGCCAGAGGTGGCAGGTTCAAATGCAGCCCCAGCCAAAAACTACAAAAAAAAAAAGAACGAAAATGTTAATAGAATCAAAAAGAGAAAAAGTAAAAGTATTTATATAAAGTAAAAATTACAGTAAGCTATGGCTATTATTAAAGAAATTTTTTTTATAAATTTAGTGTAGTCTAAGTCCACAGTATTTACAGTCTACATTAGTGTACAGTAATGTCCTGGACCTTAACATTCACCCACTTCACTAACCCAGAGTAACGTCTAGTCCTGCAACCTGCAAGGTAAGTACCTCATAAGCATGTGCTGTTTTATATTTATATCAATACAGATATCATTGCATTCCATTTGTCTATAGTATTTATGACTTTAAAAGATTTAAGGGTACAAGTCAAATCACATTACATGTACAGATTACAGATTGGTTGAATCTCAGCTGTTGGTGTTACCATTAACCAACTAGTGTACATTGCACCCTGTAGGCAATTTTTTTCCTCCCTCATCTCTTGGTGAGTCTTCAGTGTCCACTACATATAACATGTGTGCCCTTGTGTAGCCACAGTTTAGTTTCTACCTAAAAGGGAAACTCTGTGGCATTTTTCTACTCCTAAGTTATTTTGCTTAGGATAATGGCATTTTGTTTTCACATCTGCCCACCATTTATTGTTTGACTTCTTAATAATCGCCGTTCTATTTGGACTAAAGGAGTGTTTCACTATGGTTTTGATTTGCATTTTCTTGATTAGTGATATTGGGCATTTTTTCATTTGCTCTTTGGCCATTTCTTTACCTCTTTTGAAAAATGCCTGTTCATGTAATTTGTCCTGTTTTGTTCATGTAACCTGTCCACAAAGGTTTTTTCCTTTGAACAGTAGTTCCTTGTAGATGGCCAGATATTAAGTCTTTTGTCAGATACATACTTTAAGGTTGAAAAACACTGTGGTAAAGAGATAAGGATTTAATTTTATTTTCCTACATATGGCTATCCTATTTCCCAGCACCATTTACTGAATAGGGTGTACTTTCCTCACTGTAGACTTTTGTCTGCCTGGTCCAAGATATATTAGTTTCAGGTATTTGGCTTTTTTTCTTGGTTCTCTATTCTCTTCCATTTGTCTACGTGTCTACTTTTATGCCAGTACTATGTGTTTTGGTTACTATGACCTAGTAGCATAATTTAAGGTCAGATAATATAATCCCTCCAGTTTTATTCCTTTTCCTTAAGACTGCTTGGCTATTTAGGTGGGTTTTTTTTTCTTCTTCTTTGGTATCCATGTGAAGTTTAGGATGTTTTTTTCCTAAAAAAAATACTGTTGGTATTTTTATAGGAATTGCATTTAATCTGCAGGTGCTTTGGGCCATTTCAACAATATTGATTCTTCATTCCGTGAGTATGGGATGTTTTTCTATTTACTTGTATCATATATAGATTCCTCACATCAGTGATTTGTAGTTCTCCTTGAGAGATCTTTCACCACGTTGGTTAAATTTCTTCTTTGACACTTTATTTTTTTGTAACTGCTATAATTGGAACTGAGTTTTTTGATTTGGTTCTTACTTTGTTCCTTGTTGGTGCATAGAAATGCTGAGTTCTTGGGCAGTGCCTGTGGTTCAACGAGTAGGGCGCTGGCCCCATACACTGAAGGTGGCGGGTTCAAACCTGGCCACAGCCAAACTGCAAAAAACAAACAAACAAACAAAAAAAAGAAATGCTGAGTTCTTGATTTGATTCTTACCTTGTTCTTTGTTGGTGCATAGAAATGCTACTGAGTTTTTGTATGTTGATTTTATAAACTGAGATTTTGCTGAAGTCATCTATCAAATCTAGGAGTTTTTCAGAGGAATCCTTAGGATTTTCCAGGTATTAGGTAATATTGTCAGCAGACAGTCTGGCTTCTCCAGTTTGGGTGTGCTTTCTTTCTCTTCCCTGATCACTCTGACTTCCAGGATTGTGCTGAACAACAGTGGTGATAGTGAGCATCCTTGCCTTCTTGTTTGCAGGGTAATGCTTCCAACTATGCCCCATGCAGGAAGATGTTGGCTGTGCATTTGTCACATGTGGCTTGTATACACATCACTTTGATGTATGTTCTTTCTATGCCAAGTTTTTTGATGGTTTTATCAAATGCTATTTTTGCAACTACTGAGATCACCACATGGCTGTGGTTTTTAATTCTGTTTAGGTGACAGATCACATTTACAGATTTGAATAAAGCATCACTTGTTGGCCTTTTGAGTAAGATCAATGCAGACATGTTATGCTGAACCATCCTTGCATCCCTGGGATGAAACCCACTGTTTGAGGTGCTACTGGATTAGATTTGGTAATATTTTGTTGAAGGTTTTTCCATCCACATTCATGAGGGATACTGGTCTGTAGTATTCTTGTATCATTTGCTGCCTTTAGTATCAGGATGATACTGGCTTCCTAGAATAAGTAGGGGAGAACTCCTTAGTGTTATGAAACAGCACCAGTCCTTTGTACCAGTGATGGGTATTCTTTAATTTAAAAAGATGCATGTATAGGTACAGATTGAGTAAAATAGACACTACATTTAGTTCTTGTTTATTAAAGATATTAATTTATTTATTAAGGATAGTATTTTCATTTTACTTGAGTTGTTTTAAAACAAATCTTTTGCCAGAGATAAGTGAAAGGTTTTGACAAAGGAGAACCATGATACGTTTAGTCTTTATTAACTGGACTTAAGAAATCACAAATGAGCCACAAGAGAGAGAGCCTTCCAAGGTTATCTGTATTTTACCCCAAAGAAAGAAATCATAGTGAATATGTTAAAAAGAAGCTTCAAAGCAAGTGATTCCTCAACGATTAAAGTCCTTTGCCTATCAGTAATGTGCGATAATTACTATAGTATTGCTAGTGGGAATATGGTGCATTGGAGGTGGTAGAAAGACTAAAAACCCCTGCTCTAGAGCAGTTTTTCATCACCATTAAAATGCATTGTTTTGCTTGCTTTGTTAGTAAGGGTCACTGAGCATTTGAGCATGTATGTCTCAGTAAACTGAAGTTATACCATCATTGTACAGTTACAAGTTTAGTAAACTGAACTGTACAGTTTTCTGTCTTATATTTGTGGGATCGTGAGGGCATCACAAGCTAGTAAAGTGAAACAGTTTTGGAAACTCTGTTCCATAATTAACTTCATTTGGAGAATACAGTGATCCCTCAGTATCTGTTAGGGATTGGTTCCAGGACCCCATGCAGGTACAAAAATCTGGAACTTTATACAAGTTCTTTGTATAAAATGATGTGGTATTTGCATATAACCTGTGCAAAGGCTTGGCGCCTGTGGCTCAAGCGGGTAAGGCACCAGCCACATACACCTGAGCTGGCGGGTTCGAATCCAGCCCAGGCCCGCCAAACAACAATGACGGCTGCAACCAAAAAAAATGGCCAAGCATTGTAGCGGGCGCCTGTAGTCCTAGCTACTTGGGAGGCGGAGGCAGGAGAATCGCTGGAGCCCAGGAGTTGGAGGTTGCTATGAGCTGTGATGCACAGCACTCTACCCAGGGTGATAGCTTGAGGCTCTGTTTCAAAAAAAAAAATTAAAAAGGGTGGTGCCTGTGGCTCAGTGAGTAAGGTGCTGGTCCCATATACCAAGGGTGGTGAGTTCAAACCCAGCTCTGGCCAAACTGCAACAACAAAAAAAATGAATAAATAAATAAAAATAAATGAACTTAATTAAAAAAAACACTAATAAAAAAAAAACCTGTGCAAATACTCTTGGTACTTTAGAGCATCTCCAGATTATTTGTAATACCTAATAAAATGTAAATGCTATATAAATAGTTGTTATACTATGTTATTATAGAATAATGACTAGAAGAAAAAGTCTCTGTATATTGAGTTAATATAGTATATATTTTTTCCCCTGAATATATCCCATCTGTAGTTAGTTTAATCCACTGATGCAGAATCCATGGATATTGATGACTGATTGAAATTTCAAGTTTTTCTTAATGTTACTAAATTTTTTTATAATAAGTGCTAATGCTGATAGTTTAATTTTATGATATAGATATGTTTGAAGAATTTTTTATTTTACTTTATTTTTTAAGAATTTCTTTTTTTAAAGGGGCAATGCATTTATTTTACCCTGTGGTAGGTAATACAGGTAGGTAGATTAACCCTTAATAGCACGTGAGAAGTATCATAAACTAGCACTAGTTGAGAGAGGAAAGCTTGAGTGGGAAGATTAAATAATAAATCCCATGCACCATAACAGGGGACCATCAGGAATCATCGGGACTGTATGTGGATTCAGGTGAATGCAAAGGGGCAGAGTGTTGTGGAACTAGGTCTTGTGAAACTAGAGTCATTCTCGTGAAATACTCTTCAAGTGTCAATTAGATCTAAGTGCTTCCCTGGCTTTGGCCTCTTTGGGGAAAGGAGGAAAGGGATGTGATTTTGATAGCCCTCTCAGTCCAGGGCCCTTACTGCTTTTGACTTGTGGCTTTTACTTCTGCCAGTGCAGCTTCCTGTATGTCCTCGGTTTGGTTTGCTTCAGTGAGTAGAGTATTCTGTTCTGTTTTCCAGAGAATGTCAGTTCGACACTACCTTCTTTTTAGTATGTTTCATTAAGATTGGCAAACAGTATATTCAGTGAGAAGAATTTTAAAAAAGAAAACATGATAAAATATGTATGTGTAAAATTGTTACAATGTTAAGTAAACAACACATGAGCTATATCTTTACTAATTCCTAGGAACTCACTGAAAACCACTTGATTTAAGTCACCTATTAGTTTGAGAAGTGAAATGTCTATGAAAGACATAATCTGATTGACCAGTCATGTGGACATGTGATCAAAGAGACAGTTCCTGCATATAACCTAATTATGGTATAAATAGGACAAATGTTTGAAATAATGTGTGTTTTAAGTTAGATATGAGTAACAAACAACAAGAGGGCAGGGAAACACTAGTGAAAAACTGTGTTTGTAATATAAGATAAAGGATTTATACCTTAGAATTAGTTTATAACTAAACATATTGACAATGAAACAATAAGGAAGGATAGAGATGAAACTCAGCCTTTTGCTCTGAGTAATGAAATGTGAAACAACTGTGTTATTAACCAGAATAGTTTTTGACAGAGAGCTTAAAACCTGTCCACTGTTGGTCCAACAAACGTCCAGTATTCTTTTTTAACTAATATGTTAATATGTAAACATTTGAGAAACGTATTCCCACGTATTTTCAGTGAAAATTTTTGGTGTTACTAGTAGACAAAATTATGTTTTCCTTTTTTGATTTGTGTTTTTCCTTTTTCTCTAGGAAACTGACTGGACATTCTTTCCATATGGGCTATAGCATGGCAATTTTGAATGGCGTTGTAGCTGCTCTTACTGTGGCATGGTGCCTCATGTAAACCCACAGTGAAGCAATATTGTTGGCAAAACTTAGAAATGATTGTTTTGTAATGAAAAGAAAGAAGATCATTTCCTACTCAGAAAACCAAGAAACCTGCTGTTCATTATGTGGTTCAGATATGTGTCATCATCATCATCATCATGGAGGACCTTTGAAAGCAAATGTTCTAGAGTCTAGGCATTGGGAATATCTGAATATTAAGTTTTAAGTACCTTCTTTAAAGTATTAGATGTTTACCTCATCTTTTTACTTTTTTGTGTGTTTTTATTTGTTCTAGAAAACTTTAATGGAAATCAAATTCAAAAACTTGAATACAGGACAATGCCGACCTTTCCATGTATGAATTACATTTTTTGCTAAGATAGTGATATTACTATTTAATTAAGAGCCAACATCTTATTTATACGTTAGGAAAGCAGATAATTCATACTATGCCAACATTTTATAGAAGCCACTTTAAATCAAAATATATAGTTTTTGATATTTGTGTAATAGAAGGTGCATTTCTATTTTTTATGGGGCATAGTCCCGTGTGTGTTTTTTAACATATTTTCCTATGACATACTGAATTTGTATATTTTTAAAATGGTTGCATCTAGACAGCTGTGTCATCTCTTAGTGTTGCAAGCCTAATTAACCCATCT
>CAUYRH010102749.1:0-12003 GCA_963574655.1 Perodicticus potto | reverse complement strand
TAGCTGGGACTACAGGCGCCCGCCACAATACCCGGCTATTTTTTTGTTGTTGTTGCAGTTTGGCTGCGGCCAGGTTCAAATGTGCCACCCTTGGAATATGGAGCCGACGCCCTACCCACTGAGCCACAGGCACTGCCCAGTCCAAGGTTACTTTTAATAAATAAAAACCAATCAACATACTTCACAACATTAACAAATATAAGGAGGAAAATCAAATGATCATTTCAAACAGATGAAAGAATTTGACAAAGTACAATGCCTATTCATGAAAAGAAGCTTTGAACAAACTAATGATAGAAGAAAGTGTCCTTAACTCCATAAACGCATCAAAAACTCTTATATATGCATATATATATTAGTCTTATTGGTGAATATTGAATGCTCTTCCCCTAAGATAACAGAGAAGAAGTTAATAAAGACTTAGGAAATTTGACTAATGAAATTAACAAAGTTGATCTAATAGTCTTATTTCTAAAATTTCTATTCCTCAAATATTTACATTCTTTTTACATTTGTAAAAATAGATCACTTTTTTAGGCTACACCCACTAAAAAATACTCTAAACTTAACAAATTTTAATATGATGAAAAGGACAGTTAAAATTAGTTTAGCACAGGCGCCCACCACCACACTACTAATTTTTCTATGTTTAGTAGAGACAGGGTCTCATTCTTGCTCAGGCTGGTCTCAAACTCCTGAGCTCAAGGGATCCTCTTGCCTTGGCCTCCCAGAGTGCTAGGACTATAGGTGCTGAGCCACCTCGCCTGACCTACTACTGGGCTTCTTATAAGATTTGTTAATTATACCACCAATAAATTCCTAACAATAAAAAAGAAAAACTACAAAAAAAATTAGTTTGGCATAATATGTCCTCTTGAATAATTGATAGGCTAAGAGAAAATAATACTAGGTATTTAAATTTTTATTACAAGAATAAATATTTTACATTTAAAAAGCATGACAGCTAATGAGGTATCAAGAGGAAAAGTAATGATCTTAAGTGCATTTATCATGAAAACTGAGATTTAAACAAAATAATTCTTTATTTCATATATGAATGAAGTAGGACTCAGATGAAGTGGCTTGATGGAGGTCACAGATGTTAATAAAGACAGGTTCAGGACTCCCAGGTTAGCAACCTCTCAACATGGAGAGACATCATTCCATCCTGAACTGTCTGTTTGATAATGTAAAATCCCTGGTTGATATCAAACTGGACAACTCTAGGAACATGTATTGTAACAGTATTTCTCACTTAGGATTGTGATAAAAGTCGGATTCTGGATTTTGTATTAGTAGGTCTGGGATGGGCCCAAGATGACACATTTCAAACAAACCCCCAGGTGATGTTTCCTTGAATAACAACAGCTCACACCTAAACTGAGTTCCTCACAACCCTTACTTCAGATAATGAACCCTAATTTTAAAAGCCCATATAGAGTAAAATCTTGAGAGAACTGGCTTTAGAGACAGAAAAAATTAGACTTGAACACCAGATCTGCTTCCTATGTGAGTGACATTGGTCAACAGGGCTTTTCTAAGACGCGCTTTCCTAATCTAGATGATGGATAAATTAATATCACCTGTATTTCATGAGGTTAGAGTGTAGTTAAATAAAATTATACACATAAAGCACTAAACACAGTATCTATTACACTGTAGATTTTTCAAAATAAATGGCAGCTAGGAATTATTTGCATGATAATAGAAGTATTACTATTAACCATTCAATCAAAAAAGAAAATATCCACAACCATAATGGATAACAGATTTTTAATATAAAAAGGCAAATCTCAAAGACAAATACCACTTTGAGATGGTCTTAGCTACTCTGCACATCTGGAGCTGATACTGGTGCTCTGGCTGCTGTGATTCAGTTTCTGTGTCAGTGCTGCTCTTCCCCAGCCACACCTGTCTGCTCTTTCTCTTAATATGTCCACCTATGGCAGCCATCACAGACTTCTTTCTAAAATGTGAATTTTTATATATTAATATGTACTGATAATTCACATATCATAAAACTCACTTTTTTTTTTTTTTTTGGAGACAGAGTCTCACTATGTCGCTCTGGGTAGAGTGCCGTGGTGTCACAGCTCACAGCAATCTCAAACTCTTGGGCTTAAGCGATTCTCTTGCCTCAGCCTCCCAAGTAGCTGGGACTACAGGTGCCCACCACAACACCCGGCTATTTTTTGTTATAGTTGCCATTGTTTTTTGTTTGGCAGGCCTGGACTGGGTTAAAACCTGCCAGCTCCGGTGTATGTGGGCAGCACCACTCTTTTAAAATATATAATTCAATAGTTTTTAGTATATTCACAGAGTTGTACAATGATTACCACTACCTAATTTTAGAAGATTTTCATCACCCCAGAAAGAAACTCTGTGCCCATTTCCCCTACGCTCAGCCCCTAAATGCCTGTCAACTAATAGATGGATTTAAAAATATGGTACATCTATACAACAGAAGATTACTCAGCCAGAAAAGAAATGAATACTGACATATGCACAACATAAATGCACCCTGAAAACATGACACTAAAGAAGCTGGACACAAAAGGCCACAGACTGTATGATTCCACTTCTATGAAATGCCCAGATTAGGTAAATCCATTAGTGACAGAAAGCAGATGAGTGGTTGTCAAGGGCTGGAGTGGGAGGAGCAGAAGTGAGGAGCCTCCTAATAGTGTTTCTGTGTGGGACAATGAAAACACACTCAGCTGAAACTGGGGGGAGTGGTTCTGCAGCCTGATGAATATGCTAAAAACCATAGAACTGGATAATGTCAGTGGGTGATTTTATGGTATATTAACACCTCCATAAAGATATTAAAAATATATAAGATTACCAAGGAAACTAATTATATTGAAAGTTTACATACAAAGAAAAAAGGACCTGAAGTGAGCCAGGTTAGGGATGATGAGGAGGCCTGCCATGCAGCTGGGAGCTGTGGGTGGAGAAGGTGGCTTCCACAGAAGAGTGGGGGAGGGGAAACACAGTGACTCCCAGTTTTCAGTCTGGGAATGGAAATTTTGTCTACCTACGCTATAATGGTGCATGCAACTAGCGCACCTTAGATTCACAGGTCATCTGCACACTGAGACACACATTCACAAAGATGATGGGTGCTTTGCCTGTGGATGTGCTTACACAGGTTGCCAAGTTACTGCCAAATTCCAAGTTGGCAAGTGTATGTTCTTGTGTCTATACAGAGCTATGTTCAAAGAACAAGTCGTGTGCTTCCTTATCTACCTACTTTATTCTTGTTAGGCTTGTGTTCCCAAAAGTCAGGGACTGAACTGTGTTTACTGCTTTATTTCTAATGCCCCACACTGAATACAGTGAAACTTCTGTGAGTCGACCACCCGAGGGACTATAACAAACTGGTCAACATACAGAGGTGGTCTTCACAAGAAGCTACGTACATGTGGTGCATGTCCTGTCTACGAAAATTAGGTCAATTTAGGTCAGAAGCAGCTTCACATGCTGCTACATACATGTGGTGCATGTCCCATCTATGAAAATTAGGTCAATTTAAGGAGGTGGTCAGTACAGGGAAGTGGTCAGCTATGGAGGTTCTACTGGATTTGCTGAAAAAATAAGATAAATGATGTTGTAAAGCTGACTCTGGGAAGAAGAGAGATGGTAACCATTTGGTTTTTTGGATTTTTTTTGAGACAGAGTCTCACTTTGTCACCCTCGGTAGACTGCCGTGGCGTCACAGCTCACAGCAACCTTGAACTCTTGGGCTTAAGTGATTCTCTTGCCTCAGCCTCCCAAGTAGCTGGGACTACAGGCGCCCACCACAAGGTCGGGCTATTTTTTTGTGGTTGTTGTTGTACTTGCCATTGTTGTGTAGCTGGCCCGGGCCAGGTTTGAACCCACCAGCCTGGGTGTATGTGGCTAATGCCCCACCCACTGAGCCACAGGCACTGCCTGAGAGATGCTAGCTGTTGAGAAGATAGCACACTGTGATGGTTAAGAGGCTTGGGTTCAAATCCTGGCTCTGGCAATTATTTACTGTAAGACCCAGGAAGGGTGCTTAATTTCTCTGAGCCTTGGTTTCTTTACAGGGCTGTTATTAGGATTTAGTGTGATTTTTTTTCCCTGATGTAAGTGTACTGGGAATGCTTGGGCTTATCTGCCCTATGTCTGAAGAAGAAACTAGCACCAAGGAACTCATAACCCAGCTTAGACAGGTGTATGCCATTCCACAAAGTCAGCACAATTCAGCAGGGAGGCTGCAGCTTATCAAGGGACTAAAGGACTACAGACATTCCCTCACTGACATCAAATGGGTCCTGCCAAGGCCAAAGCCCAGGAATAGAGTGGGAAGGGGCAAAGCTGCATAGGTATTATAGACCCCAGGACTGACCCTTAGAGTCCAAGGGGAGATCAAGAAAGGTCACTATTCTAAGATCACTTTCCTCACTTTCTAAAACCACCTGCCTGTGCCAGGAGGGAGGGGCCCTTGCAAGTGTGCCGTAGAGAGGGAAGCACAAAGCCACACCCAGCTCCTCATAACTTGATGCACATTTTCTAAGAGTCACTGAGGCCTTGCAGAAAACTTTGAAAACACATTCTATTGCAAGACCATCTGCTGAAACGTCGTAGGCTCTCTCAGCACCCCCATTTCCTTTTATTACCAGGGAAAGCTGCATGAAAACAGGTCTCATTCTGAGAGCCTGTGCCTGCCCATGCTGCCTCCTTCCCAATCTCCGCTCACGGCTGCAGTGCTGAGACCACTCCTCGCCCCACCCATCCTGTGCCCACGTCTGGGAGGATGGGAGAACAGAGGCTTCAGATATGAGGGACCACAGGACAGATGGCCTCCTAGGCAACCAGAGCCTGCTCTCTTCCATGTAGCCTGTTCTCATCTGAGTAAGAAAAGAACAACAGGGAAAGAGACAATGGAAAATTCTTTGTGACAGTTAACTGTGTATGTCTGACACATTTACCCAATGAGTACCACACATCCTGCAGCCTTCCTTCCTCTTAGCAACACTGAGATCAGGGCAGAAAGTACAATAATCTTGGTTATAACAAAAACAAGGATCAGAGGAGTCTCGCAAAACAGTTAAGAATAAATCAATAAAAGCAGCAGAGACTACTCATAAAAGTTAATTAATTACTTAAGTCCTCCTTTAATTCACACAATAGCCCAGTGTGGTAGGTAACTGTTACTAAACTCATTTTAAAGGTGAGAAAAGTGAGGCCCAGAGTACTCAAGTCACCCAGGGCCACACCATCAGGCCATGGCAAGCTAACGTTTTAAAGTACTGGGCTCCACCTCCCAGCATAATAAAATCCTATTTGGTACAATTTTCCAAGCAAGGCCATCTTAAGAAATCATGATGTCACTTTTGCAGTTTCTAATACAGTTCTAGATCATAGGAATGATAAGGCTGGAACTAAAACAGAACCACTCAGACACACAATGGTTCCCACAGGGCAGCAGTTAACCACCTACGTGGGACCACTTGCATGGTGAAAACAAAAAGGGCCACTTCTCCTCAGGAAAAGCAGGCCAGCTGGGCCCTCCCCTGGGCTTGTCCGGTCACCATGCTCAGCCTGGGGCCTTCTTGGCCTTAAGTCATAGGAAAGCCTGCTTCCTCCAGAGAGAGCCGGCCTGACCCAGGCATGGCAGCAGAGCCCTGGTCTACAGGGGCACACCAAGCTTGGCCAACGCCACCACACTGCTGCAGATAGTAAACTTCTGCACAGTCTCTGCCCGCCCTCTGCCTCTCCCCACGCAGTGCCCCTGCTGCCACCCCACTCTTGTGCTTGTGCTGTCACTGGGTCAGCGACACATCTGCTCTCAATCCTGTGGATCGAGCCCTGTTCTTAAGATTTGGGACACATCAATGACTGGGACACACAGGAGGGGATGACCAGAGGGACACAAACTAATGAGTGAATAACATGGCAGGCAGTAAGTAGCCACGGTGGGGAGGGTAGGGGATGGGGAGTGAGGACTCATTACAGTGACTAAGCAGAGAAGGTCCTTCTCAGGAAGTGATATTTGAGCTGAGAGCTGCATAACAGAAACGAAGGCCCAAAGATCTCAGAGAACTTCATTCCCAGCAGAGAAAACAGATGCAAAGGCCCCAACATGTTCAAAGGGTAGGGAGAACATAACAAACCCAACAGATTACTAGGGGTGGAGTGGGGGGAATGGTGAGAGACAGGCAGAAAGCAGGCTGAGGCCAGACAGGGCAACCCCGGCAAGTTGTGGGGAGGTGTTTCCACTTTCTTCTACCAGCATGAGGAGCCACTGAGAGCTCTGAGCAGGAGAGTGATATGATCTATTTATTTTTTAAATTCAGTTCATAAAAGCCAAACTGAAAGGCTGCTGCCCAGGAGGACAGCCTGCCTATCTCCCCTCCCACACCATGCACAGGCTCACGGAATATCAGCTGTGGTTATGACAGCTCAGCTACACAAAGGTGGCAAGGAAAAACCTTTGCAGAGGAAATAATATGCAATTTTCTAGCTGAACACCTTCTAAAAAGTAATGATGGAGAATAAAATCCCTGCCTGTGAGTGAAGCAGGAGCTGTCTTTAGGTGCAGGGTAACAACAAGCCAATTGAAAGAAGCAAGAGTTGGACAAAGCAGAGCTTGGCCAGGCATCTAAATCTGCAAGCTGAAGAAAGAAATGGGGGGGAGAAAAGGAGCCAGTGAATCCTCTCGGCTGTCTGCTGCTTCTCATGGCAGCAAGTTCGGAGAAGTTACTTAAATATGGCATGCAAATGAACCATAGTGCCTTGCAGGGAACAGGAACCAATGGACAGCCCAGGCTCCGGGGTGGAGGGAAACTCATGAACTAAGCAGAGCCAGCGAGGTGTAAGTTTGGTCTCCCAAACCCAGAGCATTTAGGGTAAACCCATCCCCAGACTGACGGCACATCAAACCTGTGGGCTAATGAGTTAGAAATATTCTTTGGAATGCCATGAATTCTAGGCAGTCAGAGAAGCTGGGAAAATGTTGCCCAGCCCTGGTCACACTCTGCCCTGTCTGTGTGGGGCAGGAGGCAGCTGCTTCACATGCACTGGAGAGACCATGGGCTCTGGGGGCAGCTCTGTCCTGCCCCTGCTGTCAGCACCGACAACCTGGGCTAAGATGAGGACATTGGAAAACACACAATCACAACCTGGAGCCAGTGTGGGGCTTACTGAGGTCATCTTGGTCAAGGTACGCTATCTCACTAGGGCCCCCAGATGTTGGTCAGAAACTGGCCCAAACACTCCCTGAGCTACCTCTTGAGAGAATAAATATGAAAAACTGAAAAAACACCTATTTTCACCTCATCTCAACCAGCTGTAAAGTACCGCCCGCTGCACCTGGGAGCCCTCATGCCCACACAGACATGCCAGGGCTTCCACAGCACTTGCTCCTCGCTCCTACTGCTCTTTGCTAGAAATGCTTCCTCTCCTCTGCCTTGCCTACCAGCCTGGCAAACTCTTCAGGCTTTGCCCAGATGCTCTGCTTTGCTCCCACTGTCCTGTCCAGGATCCACCCCTCCTTCCCTCAGCCCCATGTTAAATCCACTGCCAGAGTCTTGGCAGATGTACTGTTCCATTTCAAAGTAGGACGCTGTTCTCTTTCTACATGGAGCCAGATATGTGTGCTTTCCTTGCCTTGGACTAGTCAGGGGTAGGCAACCAACTTGCTCAGTCAGTCATCTTCCCACAAAAGTGAATCCTGAGTAAGTGGCACAGAAGGGAGGGACTGAGGGACAGTGGTGGGACAGAGACCACAGGGTCAGCAGCACCAGTGGAGAGATGAAGACCCACCTGGCAGGCCCATGACCCAGGGCCTCTAAAAAGCCCCAGCCTCCAGTCCACTCCCCAAGCCTAGCCCTCCAGCCCTGCACCTCCAGCCCATGGCCCAGTCAATTGCCTCTTCACTTATGATGCCAGAGCTGGTTTCTATGGCTACAATAAAAATCCCTCACTGACATTTTTTTCTTCTCGCTCCATCCACAAAGAACTATATCTTCCATCTGTACTCCCACAGTACTTAAATATATATTGTAATTATTCTAATTTATCGTTATGCTAACTGATCTACAGCTATTGGTCCCCTGCAAATACAGGAGCTTCATGAGGCACTGTGCGGCCTGTCCATGCCTGGCTGGAACCTTGTAGCATATGTGGCACAAATGTATGTGGAGCACAATTGATATTTTCAAATTGCATTAATTACTTCATGCATATGGTAGATAATTAAATAATGTCATAGGTAATTATAACAAAAGCATAAAGCAGGCCACCTAACACAATGCTATAACATTCATCCTCCAACAAACACTCAACCTTATTATAACCATTTTTCATTGAGTGGATGCTGGATGAGGACCCTGAACTTAGGATGGCCTGACTGGGACTCAGGTCCCTGTGACTACGAAGAACCATGTTCTTTCTACTCACCGTACTGCTTCTCAACAGGTCTTTTCCAAAGAAAATGCCATATGCAGGGCACTATGTAAAAGATCCTAACAAAGATACTGCTGTCCCAAACGCTGCTTAGAAACCCTTTCCCGATGAAACATGTGTATGCATCTCACTGACAGTGGCAAATCTTCTATCTTTAAGGGAGATATTGACTTCCTGGAGAGAGCCAAGTAAGAAAGCAAAGTGTCCTGAAAGGGGCAGAACTGGCCATCGAACACAATACCCCAACCCCGGGAAGAAACTCCCTTCCCAGTGTGAGTCCTTAACTAACAAGTCCTTGGAGTACAGGGTTTTGACTCTGCTCAGAGTTCTGAAAGGCATGTGTAGCGTGTGCACACATGCACGTCCCTGTGTACATGCACACATACGTGTAAGTGGTATGCATGCCTGTGCACATGTGTGTGCCCGTGGGGAATGATCACTTCCCGTTGCACCCCAAGCCAGCTTCCTACGGGCACTGTGAGCACCCGGCACAGTATGAGGACTGGGTCTGCAAACTGTACAACCCAAATGACAGCCAAGATGGCAGAATGTTAACGGGAGGGAGGCCCTCCCCACCGTTCCCACATCAGTAGACCTTACCTGGGGAGAACTGCCCCTCTCATGGTCCCTCCCCACCCTTCCCCATCAGTAGACCTTACCTGGGGGGGGGGAACTGCCCCTCTCATGGTCCCTCCCCACCCTTCCCCATCAGTAGACCTTGTCTGGGGGTGGGGGAAACTGCCCCTCTCATGGTCCCAACCACCCTTGCCCATCAGTAGACCTTGTCTGGGGGGAACTGTCCCTCTCATGGTCCCACCCCACCCTTCCCCATCAGTAGACCTTGGCTGGGGAGAACTGCCCCTCTCATGGTCCCTTTTCCCTCTGAGAAGTGGCACAGTGCCCCAAACTCTGCTGGCTCTGACCATTTCTAGTCCCGCACCAAGACTCTCCCCTTCTCTACCTGAGTCCTATTTCCACCAATACCACAGAGCAGACAGAACAAGTAAAACACACTGAATCATGAGGGTGGCAGCTGTTCCAAGAACCAAAGACTCCAGTCAGCCCATTACCTCCTCCTGGAAGAGGCAAGAAAGAATAGACCATTCTTCCTTTGTAAAGCGGGCCCTGGGGACATCGCCAGAGTACCGAGGTGTTTGAGCAGGAAACCAGCAGCATATGTGTTCAAGAGTCCTGCTGGCTCTCACCATCTCCTCCACACATGTTCAGAAGCAACTACGGGGCAACTAGTGCCAAGTGTGATGCTGAAGGGATGCCAGGGACGGTGCACCACAAGCTCAAGGGCAGAGGTGCTCTGCAACTGCTGAGCTGAGAAGACTGGCATTCCAGGCCCCTCCCTGTCAGCAGATAAGGCTAACCTAGAATTAGAGAAGGTACAGTGTTGGGGGAGACAGGAAATGTCCATTCAAATACCTGTAGCCCTGAGATACGCTAATACTTCATTAGGCACTTAGAGTCTGAGAGACCTAGTTTGAATCCCAGAGCTGAGCCTCACTAAGTGGAGTAGCCTTGAGAGAGGTGCCTCACCTCTCTGAGCCTCAGTTTCTCTATCAGCACTGAGGTAAAGAAAAAGAGAATCAAGAGAGAAAAGCTTCTGGTACCTCCTAAGACTTCAATAATCATTAAGTCCTTTTTTTCTCTTGTTCAATTTTTTTTTTTTAAGTCTTGCTCTGTTATCTAGGCTGGAGTGCAATGGCCTGATCATAGCTAACTGCAGCCTGGAACTCCTAGGCTTAACTGATCCTCCCACCTCAGCCTCCCACAAGTGTCTGCTGCCACATACAGGTGCATGCTATCACACTCAGCTTTTTTTTTTTTTTTTCTAGTCCTTTTACAGACAGGATCTTGCTAGGTTGTCCAGACTGGTCATGAACTCCTGGCTTCAAGCAATCCTCCTGCCTCAGCCTTGCAACAAGCTGGGATTACATGCATGAGCCACCATGCCTGGCCTTTTGCTCTCTTCTCTAAACAACACCTGTTTTGGCCAAATATTTTTATACCACTTTGAAATGCATGTACCTATTTTTTATCTCATTCTACAGGAAGGTCTCAAAACAGTGATAGTTTCAACACTCACAGGGTGAGCCCCTTGTACTGCTCAGCATGCATATGACACACTCACCACTTGCCTAAAGTCAACAGCATTGCCTCATCTGGAAATTAAACCAAACATATTTTTCTCCTTTTTGATGGCGGGAGTGGAGAATAAAAGATGGTTAAACTTTCTCAGGATCAGTAAAAGAATCTGCTCTCACATAGAGATTTGGAATGGGTCTGAAGTGCACCTATTGAATATGGACCAATTCCCCAGCTTGATAGGTCACATCCTCTGAGTCCAAGATTAATCCCATCTTCAATAACATTGTGCACCAACCCAAGGATAACCGCGATGGCCCCAGGAGAAACTCTGTTGTTTTAAATGTGTCCTGCTGAGCCTTGCTCTGTATGAAGTGCTAGGGGCACAGAGATAAATGAGCCAAGGGTCCCACTCATCTCTGAAATTAGGAAGAAGACATATAATTAATTGCAAAATAGCACTTAAAGTATCATCACAGAAGTACCTAAAGAGGAACAACTGCCCAACTCGGTGTTGGAAAGATCGAGGAGGCTGGGAAAGAAGGCGATGTTCTAGTTCGAGACTGACAGCCCTCCCCAGCAGCAGACAGCAGGGGAAGCACACAGTGCATGGAGCTGAGCAGGCCAGGCGCACGCAGGCACTGTTGTGCAACCTCACTGGAGCCCAGAGTGAGAGAGCAGGAACAACAGAGGATCAGGCCAGAGAAGGCAGGCAGGGAAGACGCCCAAAGGAGCTCAAATTCCACGGTCAGAGATCTGGACTCTAAGCTCTAGGTGATTACAGTAGGGCCTCACAGTTTTAATGAGGACTTAATACACAATGCCCTCTTCCTAAGGTTGATCTCTGTCCATGTTAACAGCAGACTGCACAGAGAACAGAGAAAAGGGTAAGAAAACCATGCAACCCATACATGATTTAGACAAAAGATGCTGAGGCCAGGAACCAAGGCAGTGGCCATGACGGGGCTCCTTCATGAAGAGGGATTAGAGAAAAGGAGGAATGTTTCCACATCATAGAAAGGTGCACAGGACACCGTTGAGGAAGACAACAAGTTCCATGGTGAAGATGCTGCCCATGTGGCACCTGTGGGTCTCCAACGAGGGGCCCCCAGGAGGCAGCTGGGCCTGTGGGTCTCTTGAGGGATGGACAGCAAGGCAGCTGAAGCCTTGGGATGACAGACCAGAGGCTATAAAGAGGTACGAGACCAAGAAGCCTCCTTCCACTCCTCACAATCCAATTGGAGACCAATGGCAACTGATGACACAAGGTGGCATAACACTAGTACAACAGTGGGGTGCCTACTTCCCATATGACAGAACCGCTCCTATCAAAAGGGAACACTTCTGCACTACTAGTGGGAATGCAAGCTAGTATGTTCCTTTTGGAAAGAAGTATGCAGGGATCTAAATGTAGACCTGCCATTTGATCCTACAATTCCTCTACTAGGTGTATATCCAAAAGACCAAAAATCACTT
>CAUYRH010102748.1:0-11064 GCA_963574655.1 Perodicticus potto | reverse complement strand
CACTGCTGGTGGGACTGCAAACTGATACAACCTTTTTGGAAGGAAGTATGGAGGACTCTCAAAGAACTCAAGCTAGACCTCCCATTTGATCCTGCAATCCCATTACTGGGCATCTACCCAGAAGGAAAAAATCCTTTTATCATAAGGACACTTGCACTAGACTGTTTATTGCAGCTCAGTTTACAATTGCCAAAATGTGGAAACAACCTAAATGCCCACCAATCCAGGAATGGATTAACAAACTATGGTATATGTACACCATGGAATACTATTCAGTCATTTAAAAAAATGGAGACTTTACAGCCTTTGTATTAACCTGGATGGAAGTGAACACATTATTCTTAGTAAAGCATCTCAGGAATGGAGAAGCATGAATCCCATGTACTCAAGTTTGATATGAGGACAATTAATGACAATTATTGACATGGTGGGGGTGAGGGAAGGGGAGAACAGAGAGAGAAAGAATGAGGGAGGGGTGGGGAAAGGAAGAGCAGAGAGAAGGAAGGAGCGAGGGGGGTGGGGTCTTGGGGCCTTGGTGTGTGCTACACCTTTTGGGGGCAAAACTCAATTGTAAGAGGGACTTTACCCAACAAATGCAACTAGTGTAACATGGTTTCTTGTACCCTCAATGAATCCCCAACAATAAAAAAAAAGGCTTCTCATCTATAAACACGGTGTGTTTTTTAATTTAGATGTTCCTTAATTTTTCTCAGCAGTGTTTAATAGTTTACAATGTAAAGACTTTGCACATTTTTCAATAAATTTATTCCTAAATAATTTATGATTTGATGCTATCGTATTTTAGAATTTATTTTTTTAATTGCTAATTGTTAGCATATAGAAATTTAATTCATGTAAAACTTTGATAAATTTACTTACTAAATCTGATTATTTTTATAGATTCCTCAGGATTTTCTGTGTAGAAATTATGTTGTATATGAGTAGAGTTTTATTTCTTCTTTTCAAGCCTATGCCTTTCATTTCTTATTTCTTGCTTTTTTTTTTTTTGACTAGAACCTCCTGTTTGATATTGACTAGAAGTGATAAAAATGTTCAAGATTTCCTTGTTTCCAATCTTAGAGGGAAAGCATTTATTCTTTCATCATTAATTATATTGCTAGAGTTTTATATATATATATGTATATACATATCCTTTTTTTTTTTTTTTTGTAGAAACAGAGTCTCACTTTATCACCCTCTGTAGAGTGCTGTGGCATCACACAGCTCACAGCAACCTCCAACTCCTGAACTTAGGTGATTCCCTTGCCTCAGCCTCCCAAGTAGCTTGGGAGTATAGGCGCCTGCCACAACGCCCAGCTATTTTTCTGTTTTGCAGTTCCACCAAGGCCGGGTTTGAACCCACCACCTTCTGTATATGGGGCCAGCATCCTACTCGCTAAGCCACAGGAGCCGCCCAGTGTTTTATATTTTTAATTGATTAGTCTTTTAAAATATTGTGTTGATGCGATTTAGGAAATTGTCTTTAATTGTCTTTAATTTTTAGTTTGCTGAGAGATTTTATCACGAATGAGTATTGAGGTTTTGCTCAATTAACTTTTCTCTATCTACTAAAATTCTTATAATGACTTTTTTTCTTTATTAGATTAACTGCAAAATTACATTGACTGGGCGCAGTAATCCCAGCACTCTGGGAGGCTGAGGTAGGTGGAACACTTGACCTCAGCGTGAGCAAAAGTAAGACTCCCATCTCTACTAAAAATAGAAAAACTTAGCTAGGTATTGTGGTGGGCACCTATAGTCCCAGCTATTTGGAGGCTGAGGCAAGAGTATCACTTGTGCCCAAGAGACTGAGGTTGCTGTGAGCTATGACACCCTTGCCTACAGAGTGAGACTCTGTCAAAAAAAGAGAAAAAATTACATTGATGGATACTTATTGAGTTGAATATCAACTCAATATCTGCATTCAGGGATAAACTCCTCTGATCATGCGATGTCATCTATTTTATATATTGCCAGTATAATTACAAGGCTTGCCTCATGAGTTTCTCTTTCTTTCAGGACTCTCAGTCTTACACTACTTATGGTCTAATGCCTGAAAATAGTTGGCCCATATATTTTTCCATTTATATATAAATGTATATAGGTAGGGGTGTGTGTGTGTGTATATAGATATGTTTTTTTTAGAGATGGGGTCTCACTTTTGCTCAGGCTGGTCTTGAACTCCTCAGCTCAAGAGACCCACCCACTTCATCCTCCCAGAACACTAGGATTACAGGAATGAGTCACTGCACCTGGCCCATGCCCATGTATCTTTTGAATGTACATGGTGGGGAAGCTAGCATAAAGCAAGTTTCTCCGTCATAGTTAGAAGCAAAATCCTTGGGTTTTTTTTTTTCTTTTTTCGTATTTTATTTTATTTTATTTTAAACAGAGTCTCACTATGTTGCCCTAGGTAGAGTGCTATGGCATCACAGCTCACAGCAACCTCCAACTCTTGGGCTTAAACGATTCTCTTGCCTCAGCCTCCCAAGTAGCTGAGACCACAGGCGCCCACCACAACGCCTGGCTATTTTTTTGTTGCAGTTGTCATTGTTGATTTTAGCTGGCCCGGGTTGGGTTTGAACCCACCAGCCTTAGTGTATGTGGCCTGTGCCCTACCCACTGAGTTATGGGCACCACCTCTTTATTTTTATTTACTTTATTTTTGTGTCCCTTTCAGCTTCTCTTTCTCTTCAGGTGTTATCCATGGTGTCTATTTATCCTTGTATTACTTTTAGTTTAGTCTTCATTGTTGAAATAATTTTTTTCTTGTATTTCTAAATCTTTCACAAGTCACCCTTCTTTTCAAATGGTCTTCTTCTGCAATCCCATCATGTCTGAGTTGTTTCCATTCTAATTCATCCTCTTCTGTTATAGTTTCCACTTTATTTTAGCTCACTTCAAAATCTTAGTTTTTATCTCTTTTGTATGCTTGTGTTTTGGACATGATTTCACTAATTCATAAGGACATTATTCTGCTTTTTATTATCTTTTTTAACTTTAATACCTTTTAATAAAAATCCACCATGATTTTTCAATTTCTTTTTGTAACATGTTAAGTGAAATACATTTTCCTTTGTGTTTAGGATGGAGGAGTGGCCAGGACAGCTTTTCTAGCTTCAGGGCTCTAGAACACTTCTACTGTTTTAAAAGTGCTGAGAATGGTTTGTCACCTGTAGCTCAGTGGTTAGGGCACTGGCCACATATACCAGTAGCTGCCCAGACCTGCTAAAACAACAATAACAACTGCAACAAAAAAATAGCCAGGCTTTGTGGTGGGTGCCTGTAGGCACAACTACTTGGGAGGCTGAGGCAAGAGAATCACTTAAGCCCAAGAGTTTGAGGTTGCTGTGAGCTGTGACATCATAGCACTCTACTCAGGGCCACATAGTGAGACTCTGTCTCAAAAAAAAAATTAAATAAAAGTGCTGAGAAACTCTGTGTGTGAGAGAGAGAGAGAGAGATCAAATTTTCTGGGGCCTGCTCATGCCTGCACTGTTTTCTTCCCTACTCATGCTCGGACCTTCGTCTCCCTAGGCCCCTGCTCTCCTGGTCCTGCTCACTTTGTGTTCTCTTCAGCAGCTCCTCCTCCTCACTGCTCGGTCTTGTCTTGAGAGGGAGCCTCTGTTTCTCAGTCTGGGCAGTTTTCAGGGCCCGGGTGATTCCACCACTGTCCCACCCAATTGCTTTGCCCTCTCCTCTCAGGCTCACTAGAGTCGGATCTTGAAGAACCTCGTTCTGGTTTGGTGGGTGATTTCAGGCTGACCCGCCAGGCCTTCTGGTGAGTTCCTCTTGGTGATTTAGGGGTTTCCTCTTCTCATAGCTGTCAGGAACCCAGTCACCTTCCGTCTGTTTCCTGCCATATGATTCCTTATCCCACACGGTTCTTGAAGTAGTATTTGGGATTTCTAAGGATACCTTGCAATGCAGTTTTATTATGAATGTTGCCTAGGAGTGTTTATTTGAGTAGCCTAAGTGCTCTGCCTGTTCATATGGAAAATTCAAAACCACTACACCAACAATGTTCTCTCCTCGGCACACCCACTTCTGCACCTTCCAAGGAGAGAACGAGAAGGATGCCAAGCATGTGCTAGCATTGACCATGCTCCACCCCACCTCCCCACCTTAGGGGCTAAAGGTAAAAGTGATGTGGTAGAAGTTGTGGCCTGGACCGTGACCACCAAGAAATTGCAGTTCCTATGGCCAACTTCAAGTTGTCCTGCCAGCCCACGTTACTGTAAGCAATGATGTTTCTGAGGAAGAGGAACGTGAAGAGGAGGGAGCCAAGTTGTGCTTCATCCTTCCCGTCAGGAAGCAGGGGACCTGCTTGGCCAGTCAGCTGCCTGCTACATGCACCCTGCATCATGCACCATGTTCCTAAACAAGTTTCAAGAATATTAAATGTTTCTTCTTCATTAAAGTGTGTGGGGTGGGGTTTGGTTCAGAGGACTTGGGCCCAAGCTAGGAAAGGGGCCTGTTCCCCACGGGGTCCTGGTTTTGTACCATGCCTGGGGCTTCCCCTTTCTCTAGGGGTTGGAGGAACTCTGGACTTTTATCCAGACCAACCCTCCTTCCCCAGCTGCCTATGAGGTTGAAAGGGAAGCTAGTGTCTGGAGCTCAGAACTACACGTTATTAAATACTTTTTTTTTTTTTTTGAGACAGAGTCTCACTGTGTTGCCCTTGGTAGAGTGCCCTGGCGTCCCAGCTCACAGCAACCTCAAACTCTTGGGCTTAAATGATTCTCTTGCCTCAGCCTCCCAGGTAGCTGGGACTACAGGTGCCCGCCACAATGCCCAGCTACTTTTTGGTTGTAGTTATCATTGTTGTTTGAGCTTAAGCAGTGCGCCTGCCTTGGCCTCACAGAGCACTAGGATTATAGGTGTGAGCCACTATGCCCAACCTAAAAGACATATATTTTGAAAACAACATTTTTTGGGTGCAAATGGTGAAGGAAAAAACTTATGCCCTATGTCAAACCACTGTGAGGCTTTAATGAACAAACACATGGATTGAATGCAAGGTGGCATTGATCATTATTTCTGCTTTTGTTCTAACAGTTGAAGGTATCCATCAGATTCATCTCTGCCTTTTCACCTGCTTGTTCTATCTTCTTGACTTCATCATTTTTCTTTTTCTTTTCTTTTTTTTTTTTGGCCGGGGCTGGGTTTGAACCCACCACCTCCGGTATATGGGGCCTGGGGCCGGTGCCCTACACCTTTGAGCCCCAGGTGCCACCCTTTTTTTTTTTCTTTTGAGACAGTCTGAAGCTTTCGCCCTGGATAGAGTGCCATGGCATCACAGCTCATAGCACCCTCAAACTCTTGGGCTTAACTGATTCTCTTGCCTCAGCCTGCCACGTAGCTGTGGCACCTGCCACAACGCCTGGCTATTTTTTGGTTGTAGTTGTCATTGTTGTTTGGCAGGCCCAGGCTGAATTTGAACCCACCAGCTCCAGTGCATGTGGCTGGCGCCCTAGCTGCTTGAGCTATAGGTGCTGAGCCGGCTTCATCATTTTTCTATTATGCAAGAAAGGGGCAGGAAAGAAGTGTCTTTTGATGAAGATAGTCTGTTTTTGTGATGATATTCTGTATGCTTGGAAGCCTGCACTTGCTTCACTATAGTTGAAACACTGCATGGCTTCTCATTTGGTGGCTGACATATGGATGTGCTGTGGTGAAGTTATTTCCTCCTGGCAACAGGGAGGGGATGGGAATAGGGACTCAGGAATACAACAAACAACATATGGGTACAAATTGTTCAGGATGTCCTGTTCTCTGAGTTTTCAATTCTCTTTCTTGTGAGAATAGCAATAACAATAACCAGCGTTAACATATACTGAGTGGTAATTATACCAGGAATGATACTCAAAATATTTAACTGAAATGACACAGTTGTCCACCAACCAGAATGAATACCAGCCATACCGGCTTCCATTCTGATTAGCTTATGTCCTCAGTATGTCAGTAGTTAAATATTTTGACACCTGGCAACTTGTATATTTGAGGACCGCCAATGTCAACCCCACTTTACTACATGTCATTTACTGTGCTAGACACCTCGAGCACCTCTGCTTGTTGAATCCTGCCAGTTACTCTGCCTGATGGATACTCTTATTGTTCCAACTTGAAAGATGGGAAAACTGAGTCTTAACAGGTTGAACAACTTGTTCACATAGCCAAGAGGCAGTGGAATTGGATTCATACCCTGGTCTGCTGACCCAGCAGTCCAAGTCGTTCAGGTCTACACTCTAATAACTCTTGGGGAAGCCACACCTCACAGCTCTTTCCGCTCTTACCAGAAATGTATACTTTAGGAATATGAAGGCTGAACTTTATCACCCTTGTCTTAGTGACAAGGAAAGTAGCCCTTGGCCAATCTGTAAAGGAGAACGGTGCAAGCAGCTCATTTAAAATGACAGAATGAGGAAATAGTCCTCAGGGACCAGGCCTGTGCTAGGAAATTATTCTGGAATTGACCCAAGGTCCTGGAAGTACGAGAAAGCCCAAAGTCCAGACCAGCCTTCTAGCCTGAAGGGGGCATTTTTCAGATCATTGTCACAAATCCTAACTCCACCTCCCTCTTGCCAGTAAGAGAATTCTGCCTGCTTGGGGCTTTTTAAGTATTGTTTATTCAGAACAAAACAAACAACTAGAATTCAGAGATGGGCCACATTGATCTTAAGTGATTGTCTTTCCCGACTGTGTGACTATTTGGTTGAGTTTTCTTGTTGTTGCTGTTCCTCAGCCAATAGTGACTTCATATCACTGTCTGTGATCCATTCTTGATAGTGACACATCACCATTTCCAGAAACTTGCTTTTCAACTGTGACACACAGGCCTGATGAGACGCATACACCCAGGCTCTGCCAGGAGCGGTCTTCGATGAGCCACTTCCAGGCATCTCCCTTGGCCCTTTCTTTCCCACTCAAGAACGCATATAGGGATGCAAAGAAAGAGGGGGATGTCACCAGGGGAATTCACTTGGACACTTTTGTTTACCTGTTTGAACTTCAGTTTTCACAACTATAAAATATAATCAAAATATGTGTATTTGGAAGTAGTGCATGGTGCGGGCATAGACAAAGGCATTAGTCAGAGCAAATCTTTATCCTAACTCCTTCACAACACTCATATATGCAGACTAGCTTCGATTTCCATGTTGCAAAGAACGACTTACTAACAGTAAATTACCAATATTAGTAAAATAGTAGAACTGTTACTGCTATCTCTACTACTAGTGTTTAATGTCAACACCAACACCAATTTCACAGTATGCCAGTCACTGGGCTAAGTGAGATACATCTCCTCTATCATTCATTCCTCAAAACAACCCTATGAAATTAGATCTTGTGTGGGGAAGCTTCGCCACTACTCTGGTATGGAGGAAAATGACAGTGAGTCCTGCGATGGAATCCACCAGCCCCACCAGCCAGCGTGAGCAATGTCTGCTGACCGCCCCTGGAAGCAGGGTGGGCTCCTAGTCAGTGTCCTCCAGGCGCCCCTCCCCCTCCAGTGAGAAGCGTCGCTGTGCGGAGGAACTGAGCTAGCCCTCCTGCACCACTGCGCAGCCGGCTTGGATGCGGTTGCCAGCTGACCGTCCAGCAGAAGCAATGGGCTCCAGACACATGCATTGCTCACTTGATGTGTTCCATTTGGAGCATAACACCCACAGGCTTCCTTTCCTGATGCATGCAGGCCGATCCTTTCGTGATGCAGGAAGGAGCCGCAGATACTAGGAGGGTTCAGAGAGGTGTAGAGAAGCGTACGTGGGCCTGTGTATCTTCCTCAGAGCCAGGGCAGGGGCAAAATAGACCCGTATCTACTCACGGAGCTGTTTTAAGAAATGAACGAGCTCTGAGATGCATGCTATTGAGCACAACAGTCTCTGGAACACCACAAACATCAATAAGTAGCAATTTATTATTAATAAAAAAGAAGATGGAGACTGTACCTCTTTTATGTTTACATGGATGGAGCTGGAACATATTCTTCTTAGCAAAGTATCTCAAGAATGGAAGAAAAAGTATCCAATGTATTCAGCCCTAATATGAAACCAATTTATAAGCACCCACACTTCCATATGAATGCTATAACCCAACTATAGCCCAAGATAAAGTGAAAAGAGGAGGGGGAGGGGAAAGGGGGAGGATGGGTGGAGGAAGGGTAATTGGTGGGACCACACCTATGGTGCCTCTTACAAGGGTACATGTTAAATCTACTAAGTGTAGAATATAAATGTCTTCACACAATAAACGAGAAAATGCGATGAAGGCCATGTTAACCAGTTTGATGAAAGTATTTCAAACTGTATATAAAACCAGCACATTGTACCCCATGATTGCATTAATGTACACAGCTATGATTTAATAAAAATACATAAATAAATAAATAACAACGAGATGACAGGGAAGTGACCAAATGCGAGCACTGACCCTTTATTAGTAGTAACACACCTCCATCGCTCCTCACATGCAACCAGGATAAAGAGCACGCCACCACACTCTATTTTAAGAAACTGTACTCCAGACAGCGAAAGCAACCTGTGACCTCAGAGACTTGGACTTGATTCTCCGGCCTGGGCTATGCCTAGTTACTTAGCCTTACTAGGTGCTGCCTCAGAACAGAAATTCCTGTGTCTAGTAACAACCAGGGAGGGATACACGGATTAACTGGCCAAATGGGTTACACATAAGCAGCCTATGTGACGTCCCAAGGCAGACATGAAACATCCTTTCTCAAGGGCACCCGGTCTGGGTGTTGACAGTGCCACCTTAAGTCTAAATGCTTTTGCTTTCAGGGTCATTCCAGTCAGAACAAAACTCTTCAAATCACCAGTGTCTCATGGCTTGGGTTTTGTTTTCCTGGGTCTGCACCTAACAATACACGCCCATTTTCTCTCCGTAGTTATGTTAAATCGTGCAGAGATTGAATTCATTTGCTCATCCTTATTTTTTTGTTTGTTTTAAAAATACTGATTTTAAAATATATTTAAATGGAATGTTTCATTAAAATTTATACTTGCTCTATTTCATTAGAATATATACATGTTCTATTAATTCTGTTAGTTTGAATTCGATCTTAAATTCAGTTTTGAAAGCTACCAAAACTTAAAATGCTGTATACGTAAGTTTATAAAAATGAGGAACAGAGAAGAAAAAACAATCTATTATATGTACATTTCTCTTCAAGGTCCTAGAGAGGACCCAGGAGTGTCACCTGCCCTCACAGGAAGCCTGACCCTGGGGAGTGTCTACTGTTACAGCGAACCCATCTACAGGGAAAGGTTCGCAAGCTACAATGCATCTGTTGGTTGGTTTGCTTTTAAAAAGAGTCTTTGTAATTTTTAAACCAAATGTGACAGTACCAAATAGCCTCTTTACACTTTTATCTAGACCAAGACACTCCATTTGGTTAATATCACCTGAGATACAATTTCTGAGAAGATCTGCTTCTCCTCGATTGTCCTTAGGGTGCATGCTTGGAATTGTTGCTGGAAACAACTGCTCTTTACAGATCACCTCCTTTTCGAGAACAGCTGGCTGGTCCAATGCGACAATGAGTGATACATATTTTGATTCAGGTTCTGTCTCTGACGTAGCATTTCTTACCACAGAAAGCAGGAACTTGGGTAATATTATGTTCTTTCTCCTAAATGGATTAATCTTCTTAATATGACAATAGACAAATACCCAGATAAGTACTAGAAAGAGTAGGAAAGCTGCAAAAACTGGAATCCAAACAGAATCTTTTATGCTGTTACTGAAAATAGTAAAACAAACTTCTTTAGACCTCTCAGCTGGAACACCTCATGTGTCTGAGACTCCTGCTGGAAATGCGATACTAAGAATTCACTGAGGACGCTGGAATACTTATCTGGCACCAAGTCTCATTGCAATCATCGTCCATCTGTGTGTGTATTCTATCTAGGATCTCACTTCCACTCACCACCACACAAACATTGTACATGAATGTGTAACAGGTATTTCATCATTATACATGGCTCTCTGTTCCTCTCCGTTTACAATAATTAAAGAGTGAAACATGTCAATAGCGATTTGGTTTCGCTTCTTTCTGACAGCCAATTGAGATGGTCCAATTTTTTCATGTTGGCACAAAATAAATGCCTTATATGTTACATAGGCAGATCCCTTTTTTATCCAACCCTAGCTTTAACTCTGGCCCAGAGAGAACTGGATGAATCATCAACGTGGTAAAAAATATTACACTAATGATGAGAAACACTGATGCAGGCATCAATCCACACTGCATCCTTAAGTACTAAAAACAGGGGTCTGTTGCGTGGTCTAGTCCTCCCAATAGAGAAAAGGGTTCATGGTATAGGACTTAATTGTAACATTGGTTGGTACAGGAACCGAGGATGGCTTCATCGCAGCTCCGTTCACAGCTTGCCCAAAAAGGGTTAGGGGAACGGAGAAAGCCATCCTGCCACAGACCAATGCCAGGCCCAGCCGGGAGTGACGGCAGGCGTCACCTCACAACACACTCCACCTGGGATCTCTGCGCATCTTTTTAGTGTGTGAGGAGCCCATGTACTCACACAAGGTGTGGAAGTTTTGAGTCTTAAATCTAGAGAGGGCCTGTCTGTGAGTTCATTAATCCCATGCCATCTAATACCTGTCTGCAATGATGAGAATGTTCTGTATCTGCACTGTCCAGTGTAGTAGCCACTAGGTGTAGGCAGCTAACGAGCCCTTCAAATGTGGCTACTGTAACTGAGAAACTGAATTTTAATTTTAAAAAATGTCATTCATGGAGTAACAGCTTCCTTGCGGCTGGGCACGGTGAGACTGGGGAGAGAGGACTTCCGGCATCTCTGGCAGGTGGGATCTACCCAGGAACTTCCCCTTGGGGACACAGGGAGATAGCGTGAGGCTTCTGGACACCCTGAGGAGGGCAAGAGCGGCAGAGACTGGAAAGGTCATCAAGCCACACGCAATAAAGATGGTTCCAGTCCATGAACCCCTGTATCACTCTCCCTCCGGAGAAACCCCAACTGCCCCCTTCTATCATCGCCCGACCCAGCAGGAAGCAGTTAGATCGAG
>CAUYRH010102747.1:0-18507 GCA_963574655.1 Perodicticus potto | reverse complement strand
CCTCTGTCAGCCCTCACAGCTGAGCGCAGGAGGAACCCGGGGGTGCCCCTCTGTCAGCCCTCACAGCTGAGCGCAGGAGGAACCCGGGGGTGCCCCTCTGTCAGCCCTCACAGCTGAGCGCAGGAGGAACCCGGGGTGCCCCTCTGTCAGCCCTCACAGCTGAGCGCAGGAGGAACCCGGGGGTGCCCCTCTGTCAGTGCAGTGGGTTGGTCTGCGCTAACACGGCTCACAGGGCTGGACACCCCCAGTGGAGCTCTGAGGCAGCGTCAGCAACGTCCCCAGAAAATCGTGTACATGTGTTAACAGTGACCAGCATCGGGGGTTCACCTATCCGGTGGCCAGCTAATCATTGTTAAAGACGTGCTCCTCAGGGAGTAAACATCGCACCAAGCCACGCGTTAGTGCAACAACAAAAACCTTTGGCTGCAGTGATTTCTTTTTTTACTCTGAAAGCCTTAAAAAAACAAGCTCAACTTTCCTACCCTCCAATTTTCCCAAGAGGCAAGGTATCTGTGGACTAGGAAATGGGTAGGCAGGGAATTAGGTGACTTCTCAAATTAGTATGATGAGTTGTGGTAGAAAAATAAAATGAAGCTGTTCTGTGAGGCTAATAAAATAGCAGCTGTTCTATCTCAGTAAGTGGTGCTACCTCCCCAAAGGAGGCCACAGCAAAAATACACCCCACAAACTTAGTCTACATATGCTCTCTCTTCATAATTACGTTACTCATGACACATACCTTTAAAATAAACCCCTCTATTCATTTGCTTATTCAGCCAGTGAATGTTTTTGCATGCTGAGAATCACCGCGCTGGTGGCCATCAGCAAGAACATGAAAAGATGCCATTGTTGTCCACAGCTGACAGAACTCTCATCCAAAGGAAGAAAGAGCTGAAAAGGCAAGAAAACACGCTAGAATCAGGGCTACTGACTTGCTTAAGGAGTAAGAAAAATTGTTGTGGGGGATGGAGCTCCTTGTGGGAATGTGAAGGGTACCTGGTGTCAGGACAGCCAAATGAAGGAGCATCCAGCCCCGTGCAATCCATGGAGACAGCTGGGGCAGACGGGAGGGGAGAAACTTCTCGGAGAGTGGTGAACACAAAGAAATGTCAAACCACTTTGGAAAAAACCTCTGCAGGTACCAGCTTTAAGTTGGGTGTGAACAGAAGTTCTTTGATAATGAGAGGGACCTGGGAAAAAACAAAATGGGTGTGGTGAGGACTGAAGGTCAGGCCCACAGCGAGGACGTGAGCACAGCCCAGCAGTGGAGCGGCACAGCTGAGATTCGTGTGCACAGCGCCCGGCTGGTTCTTTACACAGCAGAGCAGGTGCTCACACCTTGTCCCTTCTGTGCATTCACACCTCCTTGATTCTGACAAGGAAGTGAAAGCAGTGGTCAGCTCCACCAAGGATCATAGCCCAGAGGGGTCTTGGTTGCAAGGATAAGCATGAACCTTTTACTACCTTAGAGAAAACTGGTTTAATGGTGCATTTGATTGGAGTGACTAGGGAAACCACATCGCTTTCACTACTGAGGCACGAGCCACACCCTAAAGGGCAGTCAAGTGCTCTCTGGAAAAATAAATTCCCTGCATATACACGTGGTGAGTTAGTCAAAGAACCAGACATCACATAGAGGATCTTGTGGCCATAGATGACGCCCAGCAGACGGCAATATTATAAGCTGAAATGGTCAGGAGACAGCGCTATCACAAGCTGAAACGGTCAGGAGACGGCGCTATTACAAGTGGAAATGGTCAGGAGACGGCGCTATCACAAGCGGAAACGGTCAGGTGACGGCGCTATTACAAGTTAAAATGGTCAGCAGACAGCGCTATTACAAGCTGAAACGGTCAGGAGACAGCGCTATTAGAAGCTGAAATGTTGAAGCCTTCTGATCAGGAGCTGGCCAGGCGCACAGCAGAGGTCTCAGAGGAGTGTTGGGAACAGACTTGTGGGATGATAATAAAACAATACAAGGCCATGTCCCTGGAGTTTTGATTCTATTTGACCCTGGGAAAAAAGTATGCTTGAAATGTGGAAAACAGTCAAAAATGGAACTGGGTTTTGGAGGGCTGTGTCCCCTGGTGTCACGGCAGAAATTAACTTTGATGGGAATTACAGCCCAGAAATAAGGAGGTGGAGATGTTATTCTCTCTGAAAAGACACATTTACTTCCTTAAAGTGTTAATACTGCTTTGAGGTAGTGGGAGATAGGTGACTTTAGGTTACATTTACTTTTAGAATGTGAATAGTGGCCTTAAAGGAAACCAGTTGTTAAAAGTTCAAGAAACCCCCGACTCATCAGAGATGCCCCGAGCACCCCTGCTCTGTGCAGGGCTCCGTGCAGTGGGTGCTGTGGACTTTCCTGTTGCTGATGGGGGTGTCAATTCTTTCTCTTCCACCTGCTCATAGTACCCAGACTTCTCTCTGAGAAACCACTAGCCTCCCTATTGGCAGGTGCGGGGATCAGATGTCGGGTTCTTGTTTCCTGGTTTTTGGTTCCCGGGACCAAAGAATGGTTACTGGTACTCAATGAACAGAATAAATGAACGGACCAAGAAAATATAAGCAGGAAAAATGCCAAGATTTTTAAAGCACAGTATGTTCCAGAGAGAGGACAGGTCAGTCTCTGCGAGCAGAGGAGACCTGCGTTCACAGAGTGAGGAAATGATGACAGCTAGGAACAGTGGCCCTGGGGTAGGCTCCGTCTTTTTATGCTAATCTCTAATAACACATTAAGCTGGGGGGGAATATTCATGAATTCCCCGGGAAGGGGTGGAGAGTTCCCAGAACTGTGACCCTCCCTTTGCAGGCCTTATAGGGTAACTTCTGAGGTTGCCGTGGTATATGTCCACCGTCAGGATGGGTGGGTGTGATTTCCTCCCATGCTGACGAGGGTAGGTCACTTGAGGACACTGTCCTTTGCTTGTATGTATGCTCCAAAGACCCCTGCTGTGGCCTCGACCGTCTCTGCGCTTCCTCATTCTGGCTGGTCATTCCTTGGAGAGCCCCTGTGGTAGATCAAACGTCTGTCCCGTCCTTGGAAGCCTCTTGGGGGAGTCATCTGCTCCTTCTTGGAGGCCCCTCTGGCCATTTTTCCTTCTCATCATAAACAAAACACCCAGAGCCATCCTTGCCTCTCCCTGGAGTAGCCCTGTGTTTTGGCAGAATTGACGCCACCTCCAGCGGCTTAGAGAACCAGGGCGATCTCGTCTTGCACGTCACAGAGACTGGTTGAGGGGACCCAGGGCTAAGCCAATCACTGCAGCATTGCCCTGACCTTGTGGGTGGCCCAGTCTGTGTGGAGCCCCAGGGCCCTTCCGGGGTGTGGACATGGACTGGTTGCCCCCGGCAGCCGTCCTGTGCACCCGAGAGGAGGCCGGCGTGAGGAGAAGATGGCCGAGAGGCCTGCAGGAGGACGGCGCCACAGCCCTGACCAAGCAGGTCACGGCCTGCTTCCTCCTGGACTTCCCAGCTACGCAACCCAGTAACTCCTCACCATTCCCTGCTGTGTTTGTGTATTCGCTTGCTGGTGGGGTGGTTGGTCGGTTGGCTGCTGCTGAGGTAGGGGCGTGACAGAACGTGAAGGCTTGGCTCTGTGTCTTCACGTTTACACTGGAAGCATTGACCTTGGGTGTCTATGACCTTGGGTCTCTACAACCTTGGGTGTCTATGACCTTGGGTGTCTATGACCTTAGGTCTCTACAACCTTGGGTGTCTATGACCTTGAGTCTCTCTCCTTAAGCCTAATTGACTGGGTTTCCTCCTTCACCCCCTTCTGACAAGGAATATTAGCAAGGGAAAGATATTTTTTCTTAGTTTGTGGATATTTCATTCTGAAAAGTTTGACGTTCTCCCTCAGGGTTGATTGAGGGGATATTAAAGGGGCACTGAGTGACTGAGACAGCAAAGAGAAAAGCCTTGGGATGGCGGCAGGACCTGGATGGAGGCTTCCCTGGGAAGACCTGCCGTGACCCCTCCGCTGGGTGTCACGACAGCAGCCTGTGTCTGCGGTTAGAGGTGGGGCCCGAGTGTAAGGCTTATCCGTCTGTGGTTCAGGCCAGTGCCCAGACGTCCGGGTGAGCGATGGGGCGGCCCTGGGGTCTTGGGGAGACCTCCCTCTCCAGGAGACTAGCTGGGGATAGTCAACAAAGCCTGGATTTTTAGAACAGAGACGTGAACCAGTCACAGCCCACGAGGACTGCCATCTGGTTCTGGAGATGGGAAAGAGAAATGAGATAAACTGAAGGAAGAAAGAAGCAAGGGAGGGAACAGGAAAGAAAGAAAACGAATGTGGCGGGCAGGAGCCACAGGCGCCGGCTGCTGCCACAGTCCGCGCGGTGCCATTTCTGCGACTTCGCAGGGTGGGTGGGTCTCCAGGCCAGTCAGAAGAATGGGGACCCGGGGTGTTGACAGTTAGAAAAAACCAAACAACCCCCAAGTCCATAGTGGTAAAATAAAAGGAAATCAAATAGCAGTGGAAAGTGTAGTTAGAAACAGTCACCTGGAAGGTAAGGCAGAAATTTCTTATAAAATGACTAGTTCTTCCAACATTTACCAGCGGCAAAACTGCCTCACCAGGAAAATGTAAGAAAAAGAGCTTTTATTGCCCACTCGTATAAAAGGACTCCAATTTAATGTTTTCAGACAAGAATACCAATTGCAAATTCTTTTTTTCACTTGATCTTAGCCAAAAGGCCAAGAAGCAATAAAATCTTTTTTTTTTTTTTTAAAGAAATTCTGGTACCAAGGGAAATGTGTCCTAGAGGAAACCACTTCAAGTTGTCAGTGGCTTCCAAGTACATTCCCGCCAGCCGTCTAAGAGGGCACAGGGCAGAAAGCCTCACAGACTGGATCAAGAAGCTCAAATGACATGGCCTGTGGGCTCAACCCAGAACATTCATCACATCGCAGAGGAAAAGAGAGATGAGGTCGTCAGTCGGGATGGGTGGAAAGAGCCCCCTCCTGACCCCTGTGTGGTCAGCTGCTCCCAGAGCCTCTTTCTCCTCTCCCGCCCTCTCTCCGCTCCCTGTTCCTTCTTCCCCTCGCCCGCTTCCCTCCACATCACTCTGTTTCTTAGTGGTGGTGGCTTACCAGGGCCGGAGCTTGAACAGGGACTTAGCAAGCTGAAAATGTTCAGTTAGTGCACGTCTGTTCCAAGGGAGAAATGTAAGGACAAGACACTTGGGCACAGAGGTCACTCATCACTGTTGCTGGGCAACGGTGAGCTTTACCTTTTGGGCAGAGCTCATTCAAGTCCAGACTGGGCACAGCGGTCACTGATCACTGTTGCCAGGCAGCGGGGAGTTTTACCTTTTGGGCAGAGCTCATTCAAGCCCAGACTGGGCACCTCGGTCACTCATCACTATTGCCGGGCAGCGGTGAGCTTTACCTTTTGGGCAGAGCGCATCCAAGTCCAGACTGGCTGCCCTTTCGTTAGATACGACGAAACTGTCAGTCTGGAGCTGGCTTGATTTGGCCCATCTCTTTTTCTCTGTATGAGTGAGTGCTTCTAGAGCATTCCATCTTTTTTTTTGATTGTGTGTTGCATTTGTTCTATTTTAACATGCCTTGCGGATTATCAGCTGCCTGCACGAAACGCAGGCTGTGAATCCTGCCCCCGTCTCCCGAGCTGCTGCTCACCCCCACCCTTGTCCAGCTCGTCTTCTGAGCTGTATCCATCCTGCTTGCTTCTCTTGTCCGCTACAGTAGAACTGAATGTTCTCCATGAGCAACAAACACACGTTCATGAAATACAAGCTTTGCTCGCCTCCTGCAGGGAGCTGTCACCATTGTCACCATCCCCCAGGGGTCACTGAGAGAATTGACCAAAACAAACTCAAGACATGACCCCTGTCCTCTGCCTCTCAGACACAGAGACCAGCTGTCACCTCCACCGTCTATGGGGACCACGCCTGGGTCTCAGAGCAGGAAGGTGATCTCTCAAGGTCAAGTGGTAGCAGGGAAAGGAGCCCCAAACTCTCCGGCCCCCTCATCCCTCCCCTGGCCACCAGACCGGGGTTTCCCATTCCCAGGGCCCCATCAGGGCCCGCGTGTGCTGCGCCTCCTTGACTCTCCCCACCTGTCCCTGCGCCTGTGGGCGGCTCACGTCTCTGCCCTCCTGCAGGGACCCTAGGGCGCCTGAAACAACGGTGCCACGTTAAAATCCAGGTCACATATGAAGCAAATTAACGAGGATTACTCGCCTTAAAACCGAGACTCGCACGGTGAGTTTGGGTGGATAGTGGATATAAATGGAAGGAGTGACTCCAGTGTTTAGTGAGACAAAAATATATGTGGCCACAGAGAGGCTACGTGACACCCACAGAGGATAGCACGCGTGCCACAAAGGTGAGGGACACAGGTTTGACTGCATTACGGAATGGACACTGTATGCACAATCCTTACCCCACTCTGAGGACAGAACCATGGAGAGGAAGGAGGCTCGGGCTGGTGAGCCTCGTGCTCCAGGCCCTCAGCTCCCGGGTCGCGGGGCTCGGTTCTGGTCCAGGTCCTGCTGTTCCCTCTGCCACAGCTACCTGTACGATATGGGGCACACGGACAAGGGAACATGGGGCTAGAAGGGAAATGAGAGGCCTGGAGGGCGTCTTTTGCTTCTTTTTTACAGAAGAGCAAATGGAAGCCTCTGAAAATGAACAATTCGTAGTCAGGATTTTGTCTCCGACTAAGGAGGAAAGTTCACTATTCATTTGGACAGTGCAGAGGCCGCACCTTGTTTATCCACGTTTGGCCACATTCAATACAGTACATTTTCCAGGCCTTGAAATCTTTCAAATGCCTTGGGGGAGGGTTTTCAAAGGTCATTAGCTGGATTTATTAAGCTAAAGATGAAGATCTCAGGCTGTACTGCTATTTTCTAAATACTCCTGCTCTCTCACCCACGTTCTAGAGATGAGAGTTCTCAAAATTATTCAGTATCTGTTCTTACATGTTTGAAAGGACAAATCTCAATTTCTTGCCCACCATGAACATCATGTTTTGTAAAACATAGTTTAAATAATTATAGAACATGGCTAAAAGAGAAGGTAGTAATATTTTATCAGTTATAACAACAGTAAATTATTTCAGATCTCTTAACTCCCAAAATTAAATTTACTAGAATCCCTTGAATTATGTTCCCCATCCCCTGGTGACTGTAATACATTGGTTTAACCTCTAATGGTTGCAATAGTTGTTACAATTAATATCCACAGGTTACAAAGTGAGTTAGTGGCAAAATGGGATTAAAACCAAGGTGGAATCACAACTATGGTGCATCTTAGAAGGGTGCAGGTGAAACTTACTAAATGCAGAATATAAATGTCATCATATAGTGATTAAAAGGCCATGAAGGCTATGTTAAACAGTCTGGTGAGAATATTTCAGATTGTATATGAAGTCAGCACATTGTGCTCCATGATTGCACTAATGTACACAATTATGATTCAATAAAATAAATAAATAAACAAATAAAACCAAATCAGAGACGTGAAGGAGAGCTGCCATGAATTTGCCTCCGTGGAGAACTGGTTCTGCATTTGATTTCTATTTTTCTTTTTTTCCAAAGTCTCAAAAAATAGACAATTAATATTTATAAATAATGATAGAAGATAATTTAAAAAAAGACAGATCATGCCAAATCTTGTAGACAATAGAAAAAGAAGAAATCCTTCAAATTCATTCTACTTGATCTGGATATATATCTGATATTAAAATTGGAAAAAAAATATTATTATAAAGGGAAATTGCAAACATATTTAACTTATAAATTAGGATGAAATATCCTAAATAACATATTAACAAGTTGAATTAAATAATTGTTCAAATAATGTACTTTGGTCAAAATTAAATCCAATTTATGTGAGAATTAGTCACTATTTTTTTCTCTTTTTTTTCTTTTCCTTTCCCCACCCTCCTCCCTCCTTCTCTCTCTGTCTGCTCTCTCCTCCCCCCACCGTGTCATTAATTGCTATTAATTGTCCTCATATCAAAGTTGAATACATAGGATTCATGCTTCTCCATTCCTGTGATGCTTCACTAAGAACAATGTGCTCCACCTCCATCCAGGTTAATACAAATGCTACAAAATCTCCGTTTTTTTTAATGGCTGAATAGTGTTCCATGGTATACATACACCACAGCTTACCAATCCATTCCTGGATTGGGGGCATTTAAACTGTTTGCATTTGATTTCTGTCAGAGACAATAACCTAATACTGCACTCTAAAGCAAAAAATTATCATTTGGGTGGCAGCCTTTAATTGGCTTATATAATTGGTCAGTGTATTTAGTTACCTACAAGTACATTTATCAGTTAAATGATGTTTTAAAAGCTCATCAGGAAGTTTCATTGTTTAAATCTGACATTTCAAGCATGTATTAGTGAGTTTTAATGACTGTGACAGGAAACTGTTCATTGCTACTTTTGAAATTTTCAGGCTAAAGGAATAATTCTTGAGCTTTGATTGTTTGGGGCTGAGGGCTCCCTGTGTGACGCAGGCCAGAGAGCAGTGGCTGCTCACAGGTGCCGTCACAGCGCACGCAGCCTCCAACTCCTCGCCAGGGAGCGCCATGAGGAGGGTCACTGTGCTGTTGGCCCCCTGTTGGGATAGCAGGTGTTCACGGGAGGCTCATCATTGACTTGATAGTAGCAAGGCTGTTCCTCTCCATCCCACAGAAATTCACTTTGCCCCTCTGGCTGTGCTGAGGGACAATGGCAGAAACCAGGAGCGACTGGCCTTCTGTCCGCTCTGTCCTGGTGGTCACCTGCTGCGTGGCATTCCCCCTGGACTGTACCTTGGGGGAGGCTTGGTGACAGCAGACGTTTGTGGACCAGTGGCCCCGGCTTTGTAATGTCTGCCCCAAGTTCTCTCCTTCCGGTGGCACCTGCTCCCTGAGCGCCTCAGCCGTCCTCAGGCCCTCCCGGTCTCGTCCCTCCATGCTGTCGTCCTCCCTACAGAACATTTCTCAGAGTGACAGGGCTCTGCTGCTTTCTCCGGCTGCTCCTGGACCTCACCCATCTTTTCTACTGATGGCTCGGGAGGGAAGTCTGTACACTGGTCCCAGGTCTGGCGAGCAGGAGGAAGTGGGGGAGCTTTAGCACCATCTGATGTATCTACAGCCAGATGCATTTCATCAGCCTTAAATACCCTCCGTACACAAACTGCAACATTCACATAAATTCAATCAAACCAGGCCCGTTCCTGTCTAGGCTCAATACCCCTCGCAAGTAAAGACTCTGCCTTCATGTCCTACTTCCCGTCCTGAATCTCAGCTCTCCTGAAACCAGTTGTTCAAAGGGCCTGGGGAGGATTTTCAAGAAGAACTCCATAGGGAAATTTATAAAACTTTCTTAGGAGATATAAAAAAGAGAAGCTGAATTTATGGCGAGGCATAATCCTCTTTATGGGAAAGGAAGGCTACATCATGAAGATGACTATTCTCCCCAACTTGAACTATAGATTTAGTGCAATTGAAATAAAAATCATGGAATTCACTAAGCTTACTTCACTACTTATATGGAAGGGGAAAGGGTAAAAAACAGCCAGAGTACCTCTGAAGTACAGGTATCAGAACTTAACATGAAGCTGTAGTGGTTAAGCTAGTGAGAAGTATGGGGTAGATATTTACATAGTGTCTAAGTACTCCCCAAAGGCTTATTCATTAGGTATTAAGTAGTAAGTTAAAAATTATTATTGCACAACTTTTTAGTGGAAAAATTAGGCATATGCCAAATTAACCAGGCAATAAAAGTTTACCCGTACTGGGACAGATCAACACGTGCCTCTTCTGATGGGGCATTCTGAGGGGGACACAGTATCACTTCTGCAGCGTTCCGGGGCCAAGCCTGCATAAGCTCAAGCTAATTATAGTAAACACCAGACAAATGCAAAGTAGGGGACATTCTAATAGGGGTGTCCAACCTTGTGGCTTCTCTGGCCACATTGGCAGAAGAACAGTTGCCTTGGGCTACACATTAAATGCACAAACATTAACAAAAGCTGATGAGCAAAAAAAAAAAAAAAGTCCGTGCATAATTTTTGTGATATCCACCACCACAGATAAGCGATAACATCCTCACATAATCTGCATGCAGGTGCAACAGCCCTGTAAATAATCGGCCTGTACTTTTTGCAGGTGTCCAGGTCATGACAGATAAGAGTGAAGAGCTACCCCCGAGTGAAGGAGACTCAGGAGACACAGCTGCTACATGAGCAGTGAGGTTGGATCACACCGTAGGCCAGGAAAGACAGAACAAGCAGGTCTCAGTGGAGTGAGTGGGTTGGACAGGGGTACTGTGCCAATGCCATTCTCTTCATTTTGAGGTTTATATTTGCCTATGTAAGAGACTATTACGGTTTTTAGAAATTACTACTAACTTATTGATGAGGAATGTTGCATCATGTTTGATATACTTGTATTATGTTTGATAGACTGTCTAAAATGGTTCAGAGGAAAAAATAGACACGTACAAGATGAGAGAAGGGAGAGAGAGGAGCAGAAAGGCAGCAGAATGAGGACGAAGGGGCAAGTGTGATACGAAATGTGAACAGCTGCGGAATCTGGGGGAAGGATAATGTTTATAGAAATGCTTTGTATTTTTCTCTCAATTTTCCTTTCGACTATTTTAAAATACAGCATTGAAAGAACACATTGAGAACTCCTACAAATAATAAGCAAAGCACAAGCGACGCAACATGAGAATGAAGGGAAGACAAACCCAGACATTGCCCACAAGAGGATACACGTGTGTCCAATAAAGTCACCAAGACATACTTGACATCTTCCATGGTCCCAATTAAGGCCACAGTCAGGTAACATTTTACGTGTAACTGCCAACACTATAAAAACCTGAAAATATTAAGTTTTAGAAAGGATTTGGTTTCAAAGGATCCATTATAAATTTCTGAAGGGAACATAATTTGTTGCTGTCATTCTAAATCACATTTTCTCATTATCTCCAAGAGTTGAATATTCTCATGTCTTGTGACTTGATAATTCCACTCCTAGGCACGTATCTAAGAAAATCTTGAATACACGTACACCTGGAAATAAAATATGGAGAGCATGTGTGTGTCAGTAATACATTAGTAGTAGCCCATAATAAAATATGGACAGCATGCCCGTGGCAGTAATGTGCACAGGAGGAACCCCTGGAGATACCCGCATGCCAGTCAGAGGGAGAGCGGGCAAGGGCATGATGGTACCTTTGCACCACAGAACTGCTAAAACAGAAGAACTCTCACATGAGAGAATTTTAGCAATAGAACAGGAAATCAAAAATGAAGCCATTCCCCAATCGCGTACAGCATAATGCCATTTTTGCAAAATGAAAACAAATAAATTGAAAAAATTATGAATATATAATAAATTCTCAAAACAGTATAAAAAAACTAGAGGACACAGGGAATGTGCATTTTTACTGCCACAGAGAACACCCTGCCTTAAAAGTGAATTGGTCTCTAACTCTAGAAACAGAATTGTGATAACTTTTAATTAGCAAGGTTTTAATTATAAAATATGAAATTTTATACTTGGACGCCCTAAAGTATAAAGTCCACGAGGACAGATTTTGTCGTTTGTGTTTCCTGTTGTACTCCAGTGTCTAGAACTCTGCCTGGTGCACAGAAGACAATCGGCACATCACACCTGCCCACAAACCACCACACTGAACCAATGCAAACCTGCGTTTGCGACTGTTAAAGAAAAACATTGCAGTAGCATGAAGTGTCCAGTGGATGGAGCCCAAGCTGCATTTGTAGACTGAACTTTTTTTGATGACTCGGTATCTTTGGGCTAATTTAGGTTGTTCGGCAGGATTTCTGTAATAAGTTTGGATTTTCTTTCACGTTTATTAACTGGCACAGAACTGCAACCTTTTCAGTATAGTACAGGGTGGCCATACAGTTCGTGGGCAATTTAACACAGTAGCACACAAACTTTATTGGCCACTCTGTATTTATTTGTGTTTGATTCACAACTTTCTAATAGAGAATTTAAGTCATTTAGTTCTTCAGTTAATGCCAGATGAAAAGTGTTTCTTCTACACAATTCAACTAGATTGCTAAATACAGTAGAACCTCCATAGTTGACCCTCCCTGCATTGATCATGCCCTTCAGTTGACCTAATTTTCATGGACTAAACAAGCGCCACGTGGACTCAGTGGAAGACTGTCCCCTACACACTGACCAGCCTCTGTAACATGCACACTGAGCCCTGGGACTGTGACACAACCTCAGTTTAGTGTACGTTACTGTAACTCGACTAGTTCAGTTCACTCTACACAAAGGGGGAGAGGGTGTGGGCCTTACTTGTATTGTTGTTTTCCTTAGTATGGGTTCTTTTTTCATGTTTTATTATTACCATTTGTTGGTTTAGGCCTAATGTCCTATTGTTTATCATGTGTTGTAGAAGATTTTTTCAATGCAAAGAACTGGTCTGAATCGTGAGTGTATCCTACAGTTACTGAAAAATGTTACAGTTAATTGAGACATTATGGCCCAAAGGAAAGAACTCCAAGAGCTGACATGTAACAACATGGAAGGTTGATCTTCTACATTTTCTGGAAAGCAGCAGCCAAAAAAGATGGTGGAACATTTTGGTATTAGCAAGACCATAGTCAGCAACATCCAAAAACATAAACATGAGTGCTTGGAGCAATACAGTAATGAAAATAGAGACCTACAGAGGAAAAGGAGGAAAAGTTCCCTCAACAAAGTCAGTGAAGCCACATTGAGCTGGTTCAAACAAATGAGGGCAGTTAACGCCCAGATCTCCAGGCCAATGATCCAAGAAGTTGCTAAAAAATTCCCATAGACAGATTTCCAAGCATCAAGTCGTTGGCTTGAGAAATTTAAACTGTGACACGAGATCGCCCAGCAAGTCTATGTGGTGACTGCCATGAAGTTCCAGTGGAAGTTGTGCAGAGCTCATCAGGAAGTTCCCTTGCACAGCCCCTCCCTGCTGCCGTCACCTACTTCTGCTGCCTCCTCGTCGATTCTTTAATGTTTTTAGCTTCTGGCTCACTGTCAGTTTCCCCCTAAAACTTCTGTGACTATTTTTGGTTGTTTCAGTATTTCAGATGTTCCCTTCAGCACGTGGTCCAGGATCCCTAGCCCTGCCCCTCTCAGGCCCTGGCTTCCACCATCACGATCATGCCCAGCCCTTGTGTCTGCCTGTCACTGCCTTTCTGCCTCATTCTCAGCTTCCAGCACCCACTCTCTGACCTTGGCACTGTTGAAACGCTTGCTCCCTCTGATTCCCTCTGCACTCAGTCCAGAGCTTTGGCCACCTCCTCTCCTCCCTCACAACCTGGTTTTACAGCTCTGGCAGGGAGAGATTCCACACTTTCACCTAATGGTAACTCCTCTGCACACCTCCGGCTGCCCTTGCTTTGTCCTTCCTCACCAGTGCTGCAAATCCCCACTCCTAGTCACACGCAACTCTCTGCCCACTCTGCACCTGCCTCCCACCAGGCTCAGGGTATGCTCCCATCACCACTAACCTCAAGAGGACCCTGTGGGCTGCGCTCAAGGCTGTCCATTCACTCTCCCATTCTCTGGACAGGTGTTTTTCAAATTGTGCATTAAAAGACTGAGGCAGATTAGAGCAGAATAGAGCTTAGAGGGCGTAGCACAAAATAAGGGTAAATAATGTTTCCTGAGATGCTTGTTTCAATTAACCATGTGTGTGCATTTACATGTACATATGTGCTGGTTTGGGATGTGAATGGTGCTGTTTATAAACAAAGTCAGAAAACTTTGTCCTAAATAACTATTTCACATTTTCTTCCTTCCCCGAACTTCTGTCACCTTCTTCATCTCCTCACTGTCGCCTGATGGTCCTGCTTCCTACTTTACTAAGAAAACAGGAGGAGCCAGAAGAGAACCTCGGCTCTGTCAACTCCATCCTCCTTCCCCGCACTCTCTGCTTCTGGACCTAAGCCCCACCCCTTCTCTGCATCTGGACCTAAGCCCCTCCCCTGCATCTGGACCCAAGCCCCGCCCCCTCTCTGCATCTGGACCCAAGCCCTGCCCCTTCTCGTGTCTCCTAGAGCCTGTTTAACTTCCGTTAGTTATCTAGTAATTAGGAAGAACCTCATCAGGTTTCTTCTAACACAGCATCCCCTTCTCTATTGGATCATTCTGATCAATACCAAATATTTTGCACTATCCGCGCGTGGTAAATACCCAAGCCAGACACAACCTGTGCCCACTCCCTGCTGGTCTTCTGTCTTTGCTCCCTTTGAAACAAAACTCCCCTAAAGAATTATCTGTACCTTCTGTCTCTGGGGACTCTCTTCCCAATTTCTTTGTCCTTATTCCAGTGAAGCTATTATCTCTAATATTCTACCAAAAACTTTTTATGGAAATTCCCAGTGACTGCCACTTCCCCAAATCCAGTGGGTTTTCCCAAGAGAGATCACTCTGTCCCTGACACACTTTCCCCACTTGACCTTCAGGACGCTGGGCTCTGCATTCCTGGTGTTTCCCACTTCACTTCCCAGTTCACAGGTGAACGCTGGGTGTCCATGCTGGTGGCGGAGTGGCCGGGGGCTCAGTCCTTGAACCTCTTCTTTTGTTTAATCACTTATCCCTTGGTGGTTTTTATCTAGTCTCACGGTGTTAAATTCTGCTTATGTGTCAATATTCCCAAGTATATGCAGCCCGGACCTTTCCCCTGAAGCTCCAGCTCCTATGTCCAGTTGCACGCTCAGTCTCTCCACTTGGGTGCTTGACAGGCGTCTCAAATTAATAAAGCCGTTCCTGCCCTGCTCCTGCCATGTCTTCCTGTCTCAGACAGCGGAGGCTCCACAGCTCCCTCTGCGCAGATGAAGAGCTTTCTTCTCCACCGGACATCGAGCTTGCATCTCCACATCCCACTGGCTCTACCTTCCAAAGACAGTGTCAACTCAGCCACTTTCGCCACCTCACGGCTTTCACTCTGGTCAGGATGCTGTGTAGGGCAGGGCCCTGAGTGTAAAGATGAGGGCACTGGTTGGAGCCCTCTGACTGTAACTGCAGCGCAGTGGCTGAGCGTCCTGGGAGCATCAGTGTAGGGTGAGACGGGCTGGGGAAGACTCAGAGGGGGACGGTGTTTGAACTGGGTCTGGAGGGCTGAACACAAGTGGAAAAGGGTCAGGCGTGAAGAGTGACATGTGCAGAGCGTGGCAGGGGCCTGACCGAGATTGGTGTGGTCGGTCCCACACCAGGGATGAATTAGCAGAGTGCCTGAAAGATATTCGGATGACCTGACCATGTTGAGGTCAAATTGTGGTCAGATGTGTGTTACTGAGTCACGTCTGTGAGGTTTCCTGACTCTGTCCAACCCACTAACAGTTCTGACGTCTGAAGTTTTTTTTTTTTTTTTTGTAGAGACAGAGTCTCACTTTATCGCCCTTAGAGTGCGGTGGCATCACACAGCTCACAGCAACCTCCAGCTCCTGCGCTTAGGCGATTCTCTTGCCTCAGTCTCCCAAGTAGCTGGGACTACAGGTGCCATCCACAATGCCCCACCATTTTTTTGTTGCAGTTTGGCCAGGGCTGGGCTTGAACCCACCACCCTCAGTTTATGGGGCCAGCGCCTTAGTCACTGAGCCACAGGCGCTACCCACGTCTGAAGTTTTTAAACTCTAGTCTGTATGGTACAGTCCATTCTCGTCAGGAGCTGGAGACAAACACACGCCCTGACTCTGGTGTTTCGGTTCAACAAGCATTTCCTGACCACCTTAGTGCACTGTCCATCGCGTCTAACGTTACAAGGGCTACAAAGAGTGAAGCTTTCTGTGGGTAAGGGGCGTAATATCTTTTAAGGGGCGATAGAATAGAAAAATAGACCAGAGGAGAGAAAGAATATATTCTACCTCCTTGAAAATGTTCCTTTAAGAAGTGTTGCAAATAAAACATTAACTCATAATAATTAGCAGACATTTACCAAGACCATAAAAATTAATCTATCCATGCAAAAAAGCTTCAGCATGGAAATCAAATCCATTTCTTTCCTCCCACCTGACCTTTTCAGACGTGTCTTTTGGGTAGTTCAAGGTTGGTCTCTCACCCTAATCCCTTAGCCACTTCTGGGGGGTCGTTTTATCGTTTATTCACTTATTTGTTCATGTAGCAGACATCTCCTCGGCCCCTATGTGCCAGACACCGACAGTCACTGAGGGGAGAAGAAAGGACGGTGACACCATCCAGCCCCCTGAGAGCCCCAGCGAGGGTCCCTGTATCACCCCCCTTTATGTTCAGCGGCTTCTTCTCCGCAGGTCCCAGCGTGCTCAAGATTCCCATCTGAATTTCTCCTCCGAGCTCCCCTCCCATCTTGCCCAACTTCTTTCCCTCCTTCAGTGCCACCCACACTCCGTGTCCCCTCCCTCACCTGCCCGGCTCACCAGCCCTGCAGCCTGACTCAATCCCACCCAGCCCCCCATCATCCTCTCCCGCTGCCTCCCCACCTCCCCTCGGCCCCTCCGAGCTCTGCTCCTGGTCCCTCTGTACCCGCCCCTCTTAAGCCGCCTTTGCTGCTGTATTCTGAGATTTCCCCTCCTGGTTAAGAGCCTGTGTTGTACCTGGAGCTGCCTACTATGTGCACCAACCCACACACACCTTCTGCTGGTTACACTGACCGGGTGTCCCCACACCCGAAGGCCACTGGTTGAAAGAGAAACTCGTCCCTTCTCCATTACCTCGCCACCTTCTCTCTCCTGCCCCAGCCTCCATCAGTCTCATGGTCCCGTTTCCTGGATGGGTCCCGTCTTGGCCGCCATCGCTCCGGCTCTGGGCACCAGCACCCCTCTCTCGCCTCACCCACCCCTTCAGGCCTCCGTGCCCTGGGCAGTGCCCTCTGCCCTTTCTTACCGGGAGGCTCGCTCCTCCTCCAGAATCCTGCATCAATCAATTAGAATCAAGAGTCACCTTCCCAGGAAGTCTCTTCAGAACTGTGCCAACTTTAATTTTACTACATCAATTTTAAAAATAAACCATCTCTTTACATAACTTTTCAAAACCTCCCAGTTGATAGTAAAGCCTGTGCGGGCAGGGGCCGTGCTTCCCACCTCTGTGTTCTCCTGGTGCCTAACCCGGTGTCTGGCATGTCCTAGGCAGGGTTTAAAACCAAACGCCACTCGGATTCTCTCCCTGTCTTGCAGTCTACTGATTTAGAGTGTGACATTTCGATAACTCCCAGAATCAGCTGAGTACGGCTCTTCCGCGGCTCTGGAGCAGAGCTATCCCGACCCTGCTGCCGGCAGAGAGACCCCTATACATCTTCATTTTCTTCTTCTCTTTTAATCACAGGTATTTTTCCTTCATCTAAAATCACCATATGCTCTGTAATCGTCTGACTCCACAAAAACCAGAAGGCACTAACGGATAGCCAATGCCTCCCCCAGGGGTTGAAATATTCTTAAAGAAGAAAAATTAGTATTTTTTTGAGTCACCCATCTCCTATTTCTTTGTTTGGACGTGTTCCTGGCTCATATCCAAAAACCGAATGCAAGAAACCCTGCCATTTCCCAGAGGGCCACTAGTCCCTGTACTAGCGACCCCCAGGCCATTTCCTGGATATGATAAACTGTGAGGCCCATATTTCCAAATTTATTGGAAAAGATTTTCGTCAGAGATTTTCTTCTCCATGAGCCCTCAGAACACCGTGCAGTCTCGGCACAACGGGGCTGAGGCTGCCGAAGCAGGGCCGTCTCTCATGGTCGTGTTCCCAGCTGCCATAGAACCTTCACCCATAACGAACAAATTTGGTCAAAGGTTTATTTTTCATCCCAGAACAATTTGAGATTCTCAGAGCACTGTACAGTGCGCTTCTAGAACAAATAATTAGTCACCTAGCAAAAGTGGCTGGGGCTCTGCTGGTGACACTCTTCCCCCGTGGGGCTGAGGGACGTGGCTGCGTCAGGGAAGGAAGAGGAAAGAATATATTTTTAGAATTTAAAGGACGTGGAACATCCTGAGTGTGGTTCTATCTTCTGTACTGTTTCAAGATGGCTATGCATCAGAACATGCTGTTTTCAGATGGTTATGACCTGTGGGACTGAAAACGGAGCCAGACACCCTCCTTCTCCATCAGACAAAAGTTTAGATACATAGAGTCCTTGAGTAGGTTTTCCCCCCTATCTGTGTGACTTTAAAAAATCCATTTACTGAGGGCCACTGTTTTAGGCACATGCAGTTATAAGCAGCCTGCAAGGTTGAAAAGAATGCTTTTTTACTCAAATTTTAAATACGATTGTGTCTACAGACATGTCCTCACATTTTCCTTAGTAAGTTGATTGTATCGGGTGTCCAAAGGTCGCCTGTAGGTGGATCCTCAAGCCCACCCCACCCAACCAACTTTTCTTGCTAACATTTCTGTCTTCATGGGAGAAAATCCCACTAGAGAAACTTTTGCTTTTGCAGATTTTTTTTTTTTTGAGACAGAGTCTCATTATGTCGCCCTCAGTAGAGTGCTGTGGCATCCCAGCTCACAGCAACCTCCACCTCTTGGGCTTAAGC
>CAUYRH010102745.1:0-31667 GCA_963574655.1 Perodicticus potto | reverse complement strand
ATGGCAGGGGCTGTCACATGAGCCCTCTGGCCACCACCAACCCTCTCCCACCCTCTCCACAGAGGGAGCAGAGCTAGGACCCCAGCTTACCCCAGAAATAAAGACCCATTTAGTAAGTTTCACCTGTACCCTTCTAAGATGCACCATAAGTGTAATCCCATCATTTGCCCTCCCTCCACCCATCCTCCCCCCTCCCCTGCCCTCCTTTGCCCCTTTCCCCATATTCTTGTGCTATAATTGGGTTATAGCCTTCATATGAAAGCTATAAATTAGCTTCAGATTAGGGCTGAGTACATTGGATACTTTTTCTTCCATTCTTGAGATACTTTGCTAAGAAGAATATGTTCCAGCTCCATCCATGTAAACACGAGTGAGGTAAAGTCTCCATATTTCTTTAAGGCTGCATAATATTCTATGGTGTACATGTACCACAATTTATTAATCCATTGAACTGTGCATTTTAAATTGGTGGATTATATGGTATGTGAATTATAACTCAATAAAGCTGTTAGAAAAATCTAAGTATAGGAAAGAAAGACAGGTGTATCTTATTAAATACCTGCTGGATTTCACTAGGCCCATTATCTCATACAATCCTTTCAATAATCCTTTTTGGATTCTAAAGAAATTAAGAAACTTGTTCAAGTGGAGGAGCAAGGATTTGAACCCACATCTGCTAAGATGCCGATGCTCCTGTCACTCTCATTCCCTGGTCCCACAATGCCTCTTTGTCGCCCTGCTGCATGCAAGGCTTTGTGATTGGTGTCCAGTGGCAGTCAGGGGAAGGAGGTCTGCCAGGCACGTAGATCTTTGGGACCATGTGGACCCTTAACACAGTAACAGGTGATATGTTAGCTTGGAGAGTGTTAAGAGTAGAAAGATCAGCAAACAGCAAAAGGTAGGTATCCCATAAGAAAGCAAATGTGGTTATCAGCAACAGTGAAATTGGAGGTGATGGAGTAGGAGGGAAGTGTTGAAGAGTGTGAGGGGCTCACAATGGCAGTACGGGTCAGGTAGGACAAGGGGCAGGTACCAGGTCTCAGCTTAGTCTGTGTTACAGGTACCTTACCCAGGAAGAACACGTATAAGCAAATAAGAGTACTGATTTGGAAGGGACCAGGGACCTGGTCAGGTAATGGAGGCAAGGGTTAAAATCTGGAGAATTAAGGATTCAGGAACTACAGCAGGGAATCAGAACTGAGACTCAATCACAGGATGAAGGCAGAAGTCCAGAAGCCAGAAATGTGGCATTTGATCAAAGCAGGACAAGTCACAGGGTAACCTAACTATGTCCTCTGAACTACTTAAACAGGGTTCCTTAAAGCCCTCAGCTAGACAAAGGAGTTGCCCTCAAAAAGGGGAAGGGCTCAAACTTCAGATGAGTACCAGATGCCCCCGCTGGAACTGACCAATTATTAAAGGAATTGGTGAGACCGGTGCCTACCCTGTTTTGTTTTGTTGCTGCAAGACATACAACCAGCGTCAGCTGTGAGTACACATACCCCTGTGGAAATATTCAATGTTAGACAAAATTCTGGGTGAACCATCTGTAATCCCACCTACTTCCCTACTACGTGAGAAGGTGTCTAAGACAGAATATTGTGGGATAACCCTGAATAATCTGTTGCATTTAATCTTATCTGCATTTAATCTCATCAGCAAAAATTGCCTGTGTGCATGTGTGATTTTGATAGGCTGGTGTGATGAGACTACCAGGTGGGCACAAACAGGCAGCCCCTTTCCCCATAGTCAGAACCCCTAGCTTAGGCTCTTTCTCTGTCCGCCCACTGACTTAGCCAAGGCTATTTGGGTTTCAAGTAACAGAGATATCTCACACTTGCCTGAGCTAAAATGAAGAGCATACTGGACATGGGCCAGGGCAGGAAGGGCAGCCGGACCTCACAAGACGGGAACAAAGCCCTGCGAGGCCACTGGGAACGGAGACAGCTCTGCTCTTGCCACCTCCCTTTTTCTTTTGGGGTGACCTGGTTTCTCATCTCTCTTTCTCCCTGATGCTGTTTCAATCTCTTCCCCTCACAGCCTGGTTTTCTCTGCTTCCCAGGGTACACAGTGAGAATGGCCACACCAGCCCCCTGTTATACACTGTCCTAGTTCCAGGGCCAGCTGTGACTGACCAAAGGCCTGTGTCTCAATTTCAGGTGACCTGGAGGGAGAATATGGTGTCTCCCTTGGGTTAGGAGTGTCTGCCCCCATCATCTGTGGCCAGAGCAACAGAAGCACTTGGGGTGACAGTGGGCTCTACCCCTGGGGCAGGGGCTGGGGGAAGCTTAGGAAAGGAGGCCCAGACTGAACAGAAGTCCCTCCAGGTGTCTGCTCCCTCCAAACAATGTCTCTGTCCCTCTGGCAGCTGCTGGCTCTAAGTCCCCCCTTGAGGCTGTCTCACTGTGGCTTTGCCTTCTCCCTGAAACACTGAACATTAATTGGACATAGTTCGTTAACTGAAAACATTTTCTCCATAAACTTTTGAAACTTGGTAATGGATGTCTATAATAAAGCCATTTTCTTTTCATGTGGAATAATCAAATCTGGGGACCACATGTTGAGGGGGGAGCCCTTTAAACTAAAGACATACCAGGTACATGGGGACTGAGCCAGTTTACAAGGATCTACATGTGCCTAACAATATAGCTTACAACTAACAACATTATTATGCATAATATACAAGTAGTTCATTTGCAAAGTGCCTTTTTAAACAGCCCTCACAGTGTGTCTGAATGAGAGCAACTTTCTTTACACTTCTTCAAGTGGCTGAACAGTGCTGGGGCATCTGACACTCATCAGAAGTTTTAGCCCTGCCCCATGTTCAGGGGTAAACCCTGTTTCTAGGCTTTAAGGAACCCTGTTTAAGTAGTTCAGAGGACATAGTTAGCTTACCCTGTGACTTGTCTGGCTTTGATAAATTTTAATTTCATAAAATGTGAAATTAGATGTGAAAAGCAGAAAATCTGGAGGTTCTGACCTAAGTGGGTTCCTGCTTCTTATTTATACGGTGGCATTAAGGGAACTATGGGGAAAGTTGTTAAATCCAAAGGCCATGGTATTGTTAGGTTCTTTTTTTTTTTTTTTTTTTTTTTTTTTTGAGACAGAGCCTCAAGCTGTCGCTCTGGGTAGAGTGCTGTGGCATTACAGCTCACAGCAACCTCTAATTCCTGGGCTCAAGCGAGTCTCCTGCCTCTGCCTCCCAAGTAGCTGGGACTACAGGCACCCCCCACAACGCCTGGCCATTTTTTTTTGGTTGCAGCCATCATTGTTGTTTGGCGGGCTCAGGCTGGATTCGAACCCGCCAGCTCAGGTGTACATGGCTGGCGCCTTAGCCCATTGAGCCACAGGCGCCGAGCCTTGTTAGGTTCTGAGAGGCTCTCAGGTGATGATGATGGTGGTGGTGATGATGGTATCTGAGCACTTAGTTTGTGCCAGGCACTGTGCTAAGCATGTCTCATGGATTATTTCATTTAATCTTTGCAACCTCCTTATCAGGTAGATAGTATTGATACAGGGTTCCCCCCATTCAAGGCCAGACAGGGGACCCCAGTTTTCCTAGGTTTGGGCAAGTTCATGAAGGGAACACCTTGACTTTTTGCCCTGAGCTGGAGGGACTGCATTCATTCCCTTGTCAGTAACACTCAATAACGTTGAAAACATGTTTCTATTTGCCAAGTCCTGGCCAAAAGTAATTCCCAAGACCTAATACCTCTAGATAAAAGAGCCCACATAGAGACTCCCCAGTTAGGGTTAGTTCTTTCCCCCTTCCAGAAGCTCTGGTGCTTTTTACTTCTTCTGTATTCCTTTCTAACTTCCAATAAAAATCCTATCTTACCACTGATCGTCTGTAGGTTCATTCTTCGAATCCCCGAGACCAAGGACCCACTGAAGAGTGAAATTCCGGTATCAGTATGATGATCCCCATTCCACCGATACAGGAATGAAGGTATGGAGATGGTTAAGTACCATTCCCAAGATCTCATGAACAGTAACTTGCAGAACCAGTGTATACACCTAAGTCTGGCTGAAACTGAAAAACTATGATTTTAACTAATATAATATATTTAGCTCTTCCACCAAGAATTTTTTTTGTTTTGTTTTTTTGCAGTTTTTTTTTGTTTTGTTTTTTTGGCCAGGGATGGGTTTGAACCTGCCACTTCCAGCACATGGGGCCGGTGCCCTCCTCCTTTGAGCTACAGGCACCACTCAGAATTTTTTTTAAATTTTGAAAATGAAGCTCCCTAGTGAACATTAGACATTCCTGTCATTTTCACAACTTAGTAGGTCTTCTTATTTCTAGTGTATTTGAACAAAAAAAAAATTTTTTTTAATCTCTGCAAACTTCTGAACTGACTTGGATGGCACTGATCTTGAGGGCAATGTAAAAATGATTAAGACCCTCTTGGGAGTGGGCAGCACCTGTGGCTCAGTGAGTAGGGCGTCAGCCACATGTGCCGGAGGTGGCGGGTTCAAACCCAGCCCCGGCCAAAAACTGCAAAAAAAAAGAAAAGACCCTCTTGGAAGGGCAGCGCCTGTGGCTCAGTGAGTAGGGTGCTGGCCCCATATACTGAGGGTGGCAGGTTCAAACCCAGCCCTGACCAAACTTCAACAAAAAAAATAGCCAGGCATTGTGGCAGGTGCCTGTGGTCCCAGCTACTTGGGAGGCTGAGGGAAGAGAATCGCCTAAGCCCAGGAGTTGGAGGTTGCTGTGAGCTGTGATGCCATGGCACTCTACCGAGGGCGACAAAATGAGACTGTCTCTTAAAAAAAAAAAAGACCTTCTTTGGGTTTTCAAGGAGCTCAAGGTCATCTAAAATTAATGAAGAGGCTTATAACGAGCATGATTATAATATAACACTGAATATAATATACCATCCTAGACACATAAGGTTCTAGGAGATTAATGGGAGGAGCAGTCATGTCCATTAAGTCTATAAAAGTTATGATGTGCTATATACGAATGTTGGTGACATGAACTGTGTGGGAGGGTAGAAATCCTATGTTAGTCAGAGTCATAAACAATTCCCAGGTGTAATTCTCTCAGGGCCAATGTGACTTCTGGTAAATCACGTAGCCATGTCTTTAAGTGAACCATGGAAGGAAACCCCTATGAGTAAGACACAGACTTTAAAGGAAAAACAGATGCTAGAGGGATGGCCTGACCCCTGTTGCTTGTTCTCAGTAAACATTGCCCTTAAAGCAAATACTGCTATTCCAAGCTGTCAGCCACCAAGCTGAGGCAGGGATGACAGGAAGAACTGCAGGGAAGATCTTCAGAAAGAGATCAGCTCTCCAAGTGACTCTTTAGAACTCAAGGATCTCTCCAGAATAGTCCTAGGAATAAATGGATACACCTTGTTCTTTGTACTTTGATTGCAGAAACCAGCTTGTCATCTGCCACCAGCTGGACTCAGTGAATCTTGGTACTGCCTGCCATTCAGACATCTGAGACAACACTGATTGCTCACTCTGTCCTCTGCTCCCATTACCAAGCCTTGCTTTCTGTTCAGGTAATGTGAGCCCAGCTGAAGTCTGCAGTAGTCTGTGAGCAGGGCTTAGAGGCTTAAACATAGCACCAGCGAGCAGGATGCACTCCCAACTTAGCTAACTTTGGATAAAATAGCCTGAAATCTCCTTTTCATTTATGTGCAACTTTACATTACAAAGCCCGTCACAATCATCATTAATTAAACCTGCCACTCGTTGCCCTCTGAGCCCAGGCTGAATAGGTCTGCTCATTTTACAGCTGACAGAACACATAGAAAGGCTTAGGGATTTGCTGAAGTGAAGTGGTGTTCAATCAGGGAAGCCTGGTCCGAGTCCTCTATGGTTCATTCTTCTTCGCCTAGAAGAGTCCTTCAAAGAGCTCAGCTCCTAACTCCAAGCAGTTTAAGGAAATCAGCTGGGAAGAGGAGCTTGGCAGAGCAGCAGCAGCGGCAGTCTGCAACAGAGCATCAGTGTGGGGTTTGGATTATTTGAAAGCAGCCGTGTCATATTTTATTTTTCTGGCTCTCAGTGCCTGTTAAACACACACACACTCACATTTCTCCTGTCCAGTCAGGGAGCAGGAGCAGAACCTTGGGACATAGCCAGAAGGTTACTTGGCAGCAATGCTACATTTGACCTGGTGGCCCACCCATTACTCACACTTAACCCCCTTTATATTACCAGATCCTTTGTATTTGAATTTTAAACAAACTTAAAATCAAACCTATTCCATGAGCAGGCCCAGTCCCACATTTTGTGGGATTTGGGGTAGGAGTGAAAGTGAAAGCCCCTCTGTGTAAATATTGAAGAACTATAGCCAAAGCTAAAAACCTGGTTTTTTACCTTGATAGATATGCCTTTATAATGACACAGAAAATCAGTTTGAAGTTAGAATATTCCAGCTCCTCAGAGCGCCACATCAAAACATAGTGTTTCAGGGAGGGCAGTCTCAGCCCAGACTGAAGTCTTTCCTTCCCACCCACAGGCCCAGCTCAGGCCTCACACACACATGATATGTCTCTCATCCCACATGTCCAAGTTCTGGCCACAGCTCTACTTCTTTGTAGCTGCACTTGGGCCTATGGTGCCACACCCAATCGTACAGTCTGTCTCCAAAGGACCGATCAGGGAAGAGTCCGACACCCATCCTGGAATCAAGGCAGAGAATTCCAAGCTCTGGGTACCTAGAACACAGCCTAAAGAGGGATGTGCCTTAGGTGAGGAAGTCCACTTAGCCTATGAAGTCCTTCCCTAGAGGGGAGGACTGACCCAAAGAGGACAAAGGTAAGGCCCTCTAAATAGGAGGCCCCAGGGCAGGAGCCCCTCTTGCCAAGACGAAATAGCAAATCATATCGGCCCAAATTATAAATAAGCCAAAATAAGCATGATCTCCAGTAGGTATTAGGGCAGCAAACACATGAATGACCTATGTAATTCACTGGTGAGTTCAGCTCCCATTAAAAAAACAGGTATCGAAACCAAGGGGTGATCCTAGAGTGGGTGCCCCTGTTGGTGCCTCCCCAAAATGGACCAAGTGGGAGGAAGAAGAGAATCATGACTCCCTGGACACCTGGCCATGGCTCTTTGGAGGGTCCTTGGTCATCCAAAGTGGTGAGGAGCTGTGGGACACCACAGATCCTCTGTCTGTGTTATTTTCCTCAGAATTAGGGTCATGATCCCAGTCCTGGCTTGATATACAAAGAAACCATAAAATTATGAGCTTCCTTACTGTTACCCTGTATCTCAATTTTGTTGAACTTAATGATTTATAATGCTAGGAAAATACCAGGTGTGATAATTAAGTTTGTGAACTGATCCTAGAAGAAGTGTTACCCACCTCATTGCTGAATATCACTGCGGTCTCCTTGGAAGCACTCCCCTTAGGACGCTATGCACCCATGCTGCCACTTAGACCTCTCTTCAAGGCAATTTTGGAAATCTTTTTCTGAAGTGCCCATCAGAGCTGTCATTGTATTGCCCTTAATGTCCTGACTATCATCAAAATGGCTTCCTTTCAATATTTCCTTTATCTTCGAGTAAAGAAAGAAGTCATTGGGGGCCAGACCAGGTGTGTAGGGAGGGTGTTCCACTACAGTTATTTATTTATTGGCTAAAAATTCCCTCACTGACAGTGTCGTGTGAGCTGATAGATTGTTGTGATGCAAGAGTCATGAGTTGCTGGCCACAAGTGCAGGTTGCTTTTGTATAATTTTTTCGCACAGTTACTATTTCACTGCCAAATAGTAAACTTGGTTAACGAGTCCAGTTGGTACAAACTCATAATGAACACTCCGTCTAATATTGGAGAAGATTAGTAGCATCATTTCGACTAGATATGGACCAACAGAACTTTTTTGGTTGTGGAGCATTAGCTGAGTTGCACTGTGCACTTTGAGGCTTCGTTTCATGGTCCATCGTTATACCCATGTTTCATCAGCAGTGCCATCACATCGTCTTGCCTCTTCAAAAGATCTTGACAAAGTTCAACTCTCCTTTCCTTTCGTCCATTGGTGAGCTCCTTCAGGACCATTTTGGTACATAGCTGTCTCATGCCAAGATTTTCTGTTAAGATTTTTCTGTTTCTCTGTCAATGTTTACGTGGTCTTCTATGCCTCTTACAGTCTGCTGACAATTTTTACTCACATGTCAACGAATTTTTGCAATGCTTTCATCAGTTCTGGTCATTACTGACCTCCCTAACCCCTCTTCATCAGTAATGCTTTCTCTGCCCTGAGAAAAATGTTTAATCCATTTGTACACTGCTGTTTTTTTCATAGAATTATCCCCATAAACTTGGACTAACATATCTATAATTTCACTTCTACTCTTGTCACGTTTAACAAGAAATTTAATGTTTGTTCATTGCTTTAATTCAAGCTCTGACATTCTTGCAATAGCACACGAAAACGTGCAACAATAATAATGAACGCCACTCAGCAAGACACCACCACATATTGACACAAACATGGCAGTGAGACACAGATTTATCAACGTTATGAAACTTCACCGAGCTGTTTGTATGTTGAACATAATAACATGGTGGCAAGTTCACAGATTTAATTGTCATGTCTGGTGTGTCCACATGTAAAAACTATTTTTATCACTGAATTCTCAAGGCAAAAGATACATATAAGGAAATATGTATGATGTTTTATTCTGATGCTAATTTATTGTTATATATTTCTTTTCCATTTATTTATTTATTCATTTATTTTTGAGACAGGATCTTTCTCTGTCATCCGAGCTAGAGCATAATGGCATTATCGTAGTTTCCTGCAACCTCAAACTCCTGGGCTCAAGTGTCAAGCGGTCCTCCTGCCTCAGCCTCTGGAGTAGTTGGGAGTACAGGCGTGTACCATCATGCCTCAGTTGTTGTGTGTTTCAATGCTAACAGCTTTGAATTCTAGATTCTTCGTTCACAAAAGGTCCAGGGGTGTCCCACCTTTTAGTTTCTCTGCACCACATTGGAAGAAGAGTTGTCTTAGGCCACGCATTAACTAAATACACAAACACTGATGAAAGCTAATGAACAACGACAACAAAAAAGGTCCATGCGTAATTTTCATAATCTCCATCACCACCACAGATAAGCAAAACAGTCCTCACAGAATCCACATGCAGCCTGCAGACCGTAGGTTGGACATTCCTGGCAATCCAACCTTCTCCAGCGCCGTTGTTTCTGATAAATGGAGGGCACATTCATAATGATCTTTCAAGGTTGGTCCTCTAAGTTATTTTGCTTTTAATATTGAGATAAAAATACAGCCCAAATCAGAATTAAAAAGTTGGTTTACACCCTTAGGTTGTGGTCAATTCAGGAGTTTGAACAGGTACGCCTACTCCTCTCTCTGTAACCCCCTCCCTGCAGATCCATTATCTATTCAGAGAGAGCCACTCCGCAAAGCCAGGGACAATTCATGTGCCCCTGCTGACCCTACTTCTGGCTGTCACTTGAATACAGCTTGGCCCATCTGCTACTGTGTCACAACCTGCACGAGTACCTGACTTCCTAGAAGCATCCCTGAAAATTCCCCCAACACAGCTCAGGTACCCATGTCATTGTGATTCATCCTCCTTGCCTCTCCAGTTAAGGCAAATCATGTCTCTAATGGAAGTGACTCCAGACTGTTCAGCAGAACCTTGCTAGGATGGCCTTGCCCTGCCATCTAAAGAGAAGCATGGGTTCAGCGCCTGTGGCTCAACGGGCTAAGACGCCAGCCACATGAGCTGATGGGTTCGAATCCAGCCCGGGCCCACCAAACGACAATGACGGCTGCAACCAAAAAATGGCCGGGCGTTGTGGCGGGCGCCTGTAGTCCCAGGTACTTGGGAGGCGGAGGCAGGAGACTCGCTTGAGCCCAGGAATTGGAGGTTGCTGTGAGATGTGATGCCGTAGCACTCTATCCAGGGTGACAGCTTGAGGCTCTGTCTCAAAAAAAATAAATAAATAAATAAAGAGAAGCATGGCTCTTGGGTAATGCTGATAACTGCTAGTATAACCTGATATAACTTTCCATTTATCCAGAATAGTTAAAAATTCAATTTTCTAACACACTGGGTGATCTGCTTAATTATAGACTACCAGCTGTAAAAGAAGTATAAACTAGTTTTGAAAGAACTATGGCACAAGAGCACATCACCAGTGTATCACAGTTCTGCCTAGCACAGTAACTACATATGGGCATGCTCCACTCTTGCCTGTAAGACCAGGGGGATCTATATCTATATTATCTCTATTCCCTTTATAATACCTACCATGTTGCTTTATATATGGCAGTTGCTAAATAAGTTTTTATTAAGTAAATGAAAATATAGAATAGAAACTATAATTTACCAACATGATTTCATTCTTCTAAGATGACTCAGAAGGCTATCTAGAACTTTAGGGTTGTTGCAATATGTGTTATCTCTGGGGATGTTTAACTGCTGGTTGAGTGGTCGAAAGGGGAATTCTGCAGTGACTGGAAGATAGGCCTCGATAGCCACCAACTCATTCCAATTTCTACGTGCGTGTGTTTAAAAGTCAAACACAGAAATGACCACGTGTATTGTTAACCTAAAAGAATTACCCCATCGTAGTGCACTTGTTTATGAAACCAGAAAATTACAAATGAAGAGTGTTAAATTTTGTTTATAAGCTTTAACCAGAATTCATGGTCCCTGACCATGATAGAGCAAGGAATCTATCTCTGAGATTTTTTGATACCATTAATGCTTTTAGTGTATTATTAACATTATTTAATTTTCATAAAGCCTAAGCATGAGATTATAATGTACTAATTAGTGCAAACATATTTGTTATTACGTTCTTAATATATGCAAAGCCCTGCATTAGTCATGAGGGATACAAAGTGAATATAATTCTTGCCCTGAAGAAATTTAAATAATTCATCTCTAAAAACATTTCATTGTACAGATCATTTTACAACACTTTAAATGTCAGTGCAGGAAATTAGCCAGGGTGTGATGTGTGACATGATCCTCTAGCCTGTCCTATACATCACTCAAAATATAGAACAATACAAAAGAAAATATGCCTATGTTAGCTTAATTACTTGACATTCGTCTTTTCCTCAAAAATTCAGCATACAGAATGTTCATTTAAGAATCTAGTTTTTTGCACTTTCAGAATGCTCAGTAAACACACATGTAAGGTGATTTTTATTTCAGTTTAATACAATGTCTGCCAGTCTCCCGGGACTCGAGGGAGGAAATAGCCCTCACAATGCCCCCTTGCTGATCTTTCTGCGGAGTGGAAGCAAGGAGCCCTGCTCTGGGACCCAGAACCAACCCCGGAGGCAGGGACAGGAGTTCTCAGTACAGTTTGTCAGGAACTCTGGTAAGGGATGCTGCGTCCTTTTCTGGCAGCGTCCTGTAAACATGCTGATCTTCAACTTGACTGTAGGACTTCGCAATTCCGTTATCTTTTAAATCTAAAACTAAGGGCTTAGATTAAATCAGAGTTTCTCAACCTTCTGCAAAACACAGGTCTCATACGATGCTTCACCAAGAAGGAGTATGGAGAAAGCTGTGTGCCACACCCTGAGGAGGGGGGAGTCCCAGCATCTTAAAGGTCTGAGAAACTGTACGGACAAAGTGACAGCAGCATTCCTCAAAAGGCTTTCACCCCTAAACCCTTTCCTCCCATATCACCTGCTAGCATCTGCTGATTCACTTCATATTTTGAGGTACACACTTGGAGAAACATGGGAATAAACAATCTCTATAGTCACTGGTTTATTTTTCTCTGGCACACATTGGAAGAATAAGAGTTGTCTTGGGTCACACAGTAAATACACAAACACTAACACAAGCTGATTAGCAAAAAAAGATCCAAGTATACTTTTTGTGATACCTGACACCAAAGACAAACAAAAAAAGTCCTCACAAAATCAGCATGGGGCCCCTGGGCTGCAGGTTGGACACTGCTGGTTTATAACATCTTAAAGCCGAAAGGCGTCTTAGAGAAGTCAAGGTCTGTTGAGGTTAACTATCCTGTCAGGGACCTCGCAGCTAGTGGCAGACTAGGTCCCTTTTATTTGTCAATTTCTTGCATTCTGTATTCTAGCGGCCCTGATGAATAAAATTTTACTGTCAGTAGAGCTAGAGAAAGTATCCGTAGTTGAAATCTACAGATAATTGCTAAGCTCCATAGTTTCCATTTTTAGTTAAGCATCATTGTTTGAAATTACTTCTGATTAAGCAAAACTAGCCTTAATACTATATTTTCTAATGCTGTCTACCTACAGGCTGGTGGAGGTGTTGCTATTCACAATTCACGAAGCCAGTGAGACGAGGGGAGGGAGGGCAAGCAGGACTCAGTGAAGAGCCCAGGTAATTTGCTCCTGGTGTTGAAGAGTAAATTACCTTTTTGGATACTGAGCTCAAGGAGATCCTTTGATTTTTATTTTTTAAGTATGAGTCATAAATTTCTCTGGTGTGAGGAACAGGAAAAGAGGATGGATCCTAGCTCTACTAACCTGAAAGCCCAGTCTCCTAGATAATGTCTCCTTTACACCAGCTTGAAAACTGTCTTATATCTCTTTCACGTGGTCTTGGCCTCAAGTAAAACAGACACAAATAATGTTAGGTTTCAATTTACTTTCACGCACTTTGCTTGAAACAAATTCTTTAAGTTTGTGACTAAGTAAACAACAGTATTCTCCCAGCAGTGAACTGGGTATTCTACAGTTCCAACTATAGCATATAGCCTAGCCCCAAAGTAATTAAAGAAGCAAATGATTTGCATTCTTTTTCTACAAAACTACTCTTGAGTAACAGATGGTGAACACAAATGTTTTGCTCTAGAGACATATGGAAAACTCTCTGTTTCATAAAAGCTTCAATAAATATTAAACCCCCAATGATACCATTCATTGTAGAAATAAAATGTTATGATAATCCCCAAACAGGCTTAATTAGCCCATAAAGTTACTTGAGTTTTAGAAAGTAATAAGTGGGAAATTACTATGTGATTGGGATTTCATCAACAGTTTTTCTTAATCTGAATATTCGTCTTGGCCCAAAGGAATCACTTATTCAGTGTTATTTCTTCAGCATTCTATTAGATTGTCATCGTCATTTATAATTGTAATCTTAAAAAAGAGTAATCAAAGAGTTCTGCTTAATTTCATATTGACTGTTGGCTTCTGTCTGAATAATGAGAGCACAGAATTTCATCAAGAGATAGAATGTTTTAATGTAACTGCTGAAGCAATTCAACATGCTCTCCAATTAACTCTGTTCATAAACCCTTGCTGCTGTTAAATTAGGGGGGGAAAAAAAGGAGGAGGAGGTAGGCGTGGTGACACATGCCTTTAGTCCCAGCTACACTGGGGATTGGGGTGGAAGGAATGCTTAAGCCCAGAGTTCAAAGCTATGAATGGGCTATGACCACGCTTTTGAGTAGTCTGTGAACTCCAGCCTGGGCAATATAGTGTGACCCTGAGACTAGGGAAAAAAATTATTTAAAAAGTCTACTGGCTCAGCACCCATAGCACAGTGGTTATAGTGCCAGCCACATGCACCAAGGCTGGCAGGTTACCTGGCCCGGGAAGGCTAAACAACGACAACTGCAACAAAAAAACAGCCAGGCATTGTGGCGGGCACCTTTAGTCCCAGCTACTTGGGAGGCTGAGGCAAGAGAATCGCTTAAGCCCAAGAGTTTGAGGTTGCTGTGAGCTGTGATGCCACCGCACTCTACCAAGGGTGGTATAGTGAGACTCTGTCTCAAAAAAAAAAAAAAGTCTGCTTATAGTTACTCAAGAAAGTATTATCCATATTAGGAAGAAATTACAGGCAGGAATCTGATTGTATTTGGCTCAAAATACAAAGCAGAATTTTATTTTTCTCTTAACCCCCAAATTTGACAGCCCAATAAATTTTTGGTGACCCAATAAATTGTTGTTGCCATCTTAGAGAGGACTGAAACTTTGCACTCCTTGGAAAGAGAGAAGTGCCGAAAACTGAGTCATAAGGGTGAACTGAATGTTATTTAGAACAGGGAACTAGGTGTCTTTGGGCTCCTTTCCCAGCACCACACCCTTCGTAGCCTGCACGGGACCTGCAAGGCCTCTGAGGCTGCTGATAAATCCTCTCAATTCACAAGGGTGTTTGGGTGTCTTGGGAGACAATGTCTGTAAGACAAAAATGCCCAGATCTCAGGACATTTGCTGTGGGAGCCTGGATTTAAGAGCCGGAAGGATTTTACAGCTGGAAATGGGTTATCTAATCCAGCCCCCCTCGTTTTACAGATGGGGAGTTAGTTGAGGCATAGAAAGGATGTGCTTATTTAAGGTCACAGAGCTAGGTAGTGACAGAGCTGGAAATAGAACCAAGGTCATCTGATGCTTAGTCCAGTGCTTTTTACATTACAAAGTCCCAGGGCAGATTTGTCAAACCCTGACAGAAAAATTAGAAAGTTTGAGGCTGCAAAGTTTTTTTAACATGAGCTTTAACTTTAGCTGATTGCTGAAGTCGGGCAGAAAAGGAGCCAGGTAGGCAAAAGCCTTTGTTAATTCTGAATTTGGGCCACACATTCTTTCTTCAAGAAGGCCACATTTCCTTCTTCCCCATTAAACATCAATCCATTTAAGAGAATGATTGAGCTCCATAGTTACTCCAGAAATTCCAACATAACCAATCATTTAGTAGTACTTGACACAAATATCCCTGTGTAACACACGGGTGATAGCGTTCATTTATTAGTTCCCAAGCCTTGTCCTGTCTTCTCAAACTCCTGGCCTCAAGTGATCCTCCTGCCTCAGCCTCCTGAAATGCTAGGATTACAGGTATGTATCACTACACCCAGCATTCTTTTTCTTTTCTGAGACAGTCTCTCTTTGGTGCCTGGGCTAGAGTGCAGCAGCACAATCATAGGACTACAGCCTTGAACTCCTGGGCTGAAGGAGGTAGTCCTGCCTCAGCCTCCTGAGTAGCAGGGACTACAGGCTCACACTGCCACCCCAGCTAATTTTTTTATTTTTTGTAGAGATGGGGTCTTGCTGTGTTGTTCAGGCTGGTCTTGAACTCATGGCCTCATGCAATCCTCCTGCCCAATCTTCTTGATTTCTGACAGAACTCTGTATTTGGGTGAGATGGATCCCATATCCAGCTCCAGGTCAACTTAAACCAATTTACCAAGGCCACTCTTAGGCCCTGGATTTGTTCAGGGAAGGTCAGTCAAAGCTCATGAGACTCAAATTCAGGGCACTTATTTGAACTTTTGGAGAAGAGGATTCTCTGCATTTTGCTTTGTTTGAATGTGGAAGCAAGACCACATTGTTTGAATGTAGAAGGAGCCCTAGGAATTTCAGGAAGACATTTTGCAACCACGATGGGGCTGATCTGATGAATAAAATAAGTGCTACTTTGAGGAAGCAATGCTGAGAAACTAAGAGGGAGAAACCAGGTCCTAGGCCTGTCATTTGAGCTGCTGCACTAAGCCTCACCTGTCACTAGATCTATATCTGATTCTTGTAGTATATGATTAAGTATTTTTATTATTTAAATAAATATTATTCAGTCATTCAGTGTTCTGTCATTTACTACCATAAGCACCCAGTGTCTTTTCTGATGCTTATTGTGAGTTTCAGCACATCTTGACTTTGCTATTGGATGAGAGTCCATTTTAAAAGTTGGCCCCAAAAGACTTTCTTTAATAACTCAAGTTTACAAGAAGCTCTACCCCAAATGCATAATAACTACTGCAAAAATCCTACAAAATAGCCATGACTGGGTTAATAAAATGAGTGCATTTTACTAACATTTTATTGTCAGAAAAAGACACCATAAGGGAGGTATTAGAATGGATTCCTTCCAAGCCAACCTTTAGTGTAGTAAAATATTGAGCCTTACTCTCCACACATGCAAAGCTGCACCCCCCCCCCATGTTTGGTCTAGATCCATCCAGAAAGGGAACCACCTGGAATAGTTGCAACTTGGGTGGACTCTCTATTCTAGGTGATTAGATATCTACTCTTGACTCCCAAGAAAAAGAGTTTTGCCTTTATATGAGCTTTGGACTTGGCCCTTGCCTGTTTCTAGGGGTCTATGCCAAGATAGCCTCCTCTTTAGTCATGTTCTTAACCCAGGGTTGAGGGATGCACAAGGTCCTCCCATCTCTTTTACAACATTCTGACTTTGTTGGAAGAAGCTAGATTTGTAGAGACTTTTTAGTCAAACAGATACTGTTCTTTCATGTAGCAATTTTTTTTTTGGTATTATCATCTCATTTTTATTTAACCTTTGCATCCAATGGCAATATGCAAAATGTGTAACAATCAGTTTGGCATGAGCATTTGACCAATCAGATTGGAAGCCTGACCAATCAGAATGGATGGACACCCAATCAATCAGAAATGGGTGCCTCACCAAACTGAATTAAAAGCCAGCCAACCAGAATGAGCACTTGACTCATCAGAATAAATGCAGCATATGGACCAGCCAAATATCTGCCTCACATTACCATTGAACTTTTTACTTGTGGGCTCTCCCCTCAATTAGATGGAGGCAAACTAAGGGCAGGGACCACATGATAGATCTCTTTGTATCCTCCAGGTGGCCTTGCTGAGCTGGTTTCACAGTGTGCACTTCATGAATGTTTGAGTGGACATTATTCACCCAGTGATTGCTCAGGAAATATCAGTGAGTGGAAAGAGTTCAGTTTGTCCCTCTCTGATGACAATAATTATAGAATTATACACTGGAATATCACTAAACAAATAGTATGTTTTTGAATGACACACAGGTGATAAGAGAAATTGGTATTTTTAAGGGAGGGGCTTATCATTCAATGTGATCTTGACAAGCTAGAAAAATAATATGTAATCATACTGGTTTCTTAAACACAACAATGAACAATATGCTTATAAAATGAATAACATATAAACACAGGGTAGAGTACAAATAGAAAGGGATGGGTGAGGCCCCAAATACCTAAGACTTATCTACAGCAAGTAATAAACTAAAGGTGTCCCAGATGTTTTCAAATTAGCCAGACTGTTGGCATGACAGATCTCCATTCATTCATTTCAACAACTTAATTGAGTCCCTACTATGTGTAAAGCATCATACTAAGCATGCCGGGGATTCAGCAAATTAGCAATGTCTCTTTGCTAAAAGAGCTCAGGTTTTAAGGGAGAAGACAAAGAAGTACACAAACTATTCAATAGCAGAGAGAGGACTTATTCAACAGCTGAGTCATCAGTCAGTGAAGATAATGACCATAAAGCACATCTTTGTAGCCCACCAGGACAGCCGTGCTGAAGAGATGGCAGAGGGCCAGAACCTATGGGTGTAGGCTGATGGTGAGGGGCTGCTTTGCCTTTAATTTTTCAGGACCATCTTACATCCTGGTTTCTTACAGGGTACACTCAAGGGGATGAAAAGTTCCAATAATGACTGATACCAGTTTTGCCAGCCCTTGATAAACAGAGGTTTCAGCCAAATTTAATTTCATCTAAGCAATTAAGAAAGGTTACTTTCCTTCTTCCCTTTCTTCCTCTTTTCCTTTCTTCCTTCCATTCTTTTTTCTTGAGACAGCATCTTCCTCTGTTGCCCTGGCTAGAGTGCAGTGGCGTCATTATAGCTCACTACAACCTCAAATTCTTGGGCTCATATGATCTTCTCACCTCAGCCTCCTGAGTAGCTGAGACTACAGGCAAGCACCACAGCACCTGGCTTAGTTTTCTTTTTCTTTTCTTTTTTTCTTTCTTTCTTTTCTTTTCTTTTTTTTTTTTGGTAGAGAGGAGATCTTCTTGTGTTACTCAGGCTGGTCTTCAATTCCTGGTCTCAAGCAATCCTCCTGCCTCAGCTTCCCAAAATGTTGGTGTTACAGGTGTGAGCCACTGCCCTCAGCTGAAAGATAATATTTCTTATGCCCTAGTGTCATTGAGCAATTTAAACCACTTTAAAAATTCTTTTTTTTTTGAAGACAGAATTTCACTATGTCACCCTAGATAGAGTACCGTGGTGTCACAGCTCACAACAACCTCAAAGTCTTGGGCTTAAGCAATTTTTTGTGCTATGGACACTGAGCCTAGTTTAAAATTCTTAAATTGGTTGGGTGCAGTGGCTCATGCCTGTAAACCCAGCATTTGGGAGGCTGAGGCGGGTGGATTGCCACAGCTCACAGGTTTGAGACCAGCCTGAGCAAGAGCGAGACCCCGTCTCTAAAAAATAGACGGGCTTTGTGGTGGGTGCTTGTAGTCCCAGCTACTTGGGAGACTGAAGCAAGAGAATCACTTAAGCCCAGGTGTTTGAGGTTGCTGTGAGCTATGACTCTACCGTACTCTACAGAGGGTGACAAAGTGAGACTGTCTCAAAAAGAAAAAATAAAATTTTTAAATTATTTTGAAAATTTGCATGGAGAACACACAGACCTTCAAGATTATGTTTGTAGATTCTTGGTGAGGAGGTTGACCTGTGGAAAGTGAATAATGCCCTTGGAATTGTGCAACGTGAGTCTGTCTTGCCTGCTACTATGAGAAAAGCCAGGCTGAAGACAAAGTAAACCCAGAGGAGGGCAGGAACAAGAGAATATAGGACAATGAACTGAAGCTTTAGTCAAAACCAGCCTATAGCTCCCATAGACTTTATATCAACCAGAGCTCACCCCACCACATTAGAAAGGTCGCAGAAAAGCACTGTGACTGACCCAGCCTGAGTCATGTGCCCACCTCCATGGGCACTGGAGGAGTGAACTACCATGATTCACAGCCACTGGTGGGGGAAGAAAAGCTTTCCAAAAGTGGGAAGAAAGAGTGTTAGCCTGATCAAATCTGCAGAGGGTAAACATCTTGGACACCTAGGTATCTGTAGTCAAGCTGTGATGTACAATGTCAACCCTACAGAAGGCATCAATACTCACTAAATCTGATTCAATGTTCTGGCCTGCCTAGTGTTCTGTGGTGATGTGGCATTTCCAGGGTGGCTTTAGGCAACTGACACAAAGCATTGATGTGGTTGCCTCAGAGCACTGGAACATAGATATTTACTATTAATATTATTATTTTGTGACAGAGTATCACTCTGTCTCCCTGGGTAGAGTGCCCTGGTGTCAGGTGTCATTACAGCTCACAACCACCTCACTCTTCTGGGTTCAAGCAATCCTCTTGCCTCAGCTTCCCAAGTAGCTAGGATTACAGGTGCCAGTCACAATGCCTGGCTAGTTTTTCTATTTTTACTAGAGACTGGATCTCACTCTTGCTCAGGCTGGTCTCAAACTTCTGACCTGAAGGGATCCTTCAGCCTCAGCCTCCCAAAGTGCCAGGATTATAGGTGTGAGCCACCATGCCCCACCTGTAACATGGATATTTAGAAAGGAGAATAGTCTGATACCACTTGCAGAAAGAAATAACAATGGCCACCAGCAACTTGTTACCCATGGTACACTCAGCTCTATAAATATACTGTATGTGTAGACCTTTGGGCAAAATGCTGAGTCCACAGTACTCAGTTACTACTACTCTAAATTACATATTGTTGCATAAACATGAAAATAATGTGTAAAAGAAAAAAATCTGATTCTTCTTCAAGTAGTGTCAATATATCAAAATCTTTGAGTGGTTCAAGAGTGGTGCACCAACTTACCAGCTAAAAAGTCCCAATATAGAGAAAAACTGGGGAAGTGAAAATAAGACCAAAAAAAATTTTTTTTTAATTCCCATCAATTAACAAAATTCCCCTAAGGAAATTTAGGGACTTTAAAATTCCCAACTCTAGCTTCTCTTTTGAATGTAAGTTCTTTACTGTATCAGTTTATTCTTATTCATTCAGAAAGAGAATGACCATAGTTGCAGATGGTGAGACTGAAAGTTGTTTTAATAAGAAAATATTTTTTAATAAGAAAGAAGATTCCACTGGTCTTTGAAAACTTTCCCCCTCTCTCTTTCAGGGATGAAAGTATAGGAAGGAGATGCCTACACTTGTTCAGATCTTGGCTGAAGCCAAGTACAGAACTTGCCCAAAGACTGGTGTGGGCAAGGAGAATCAGCCTGTGCCAGAGGGTACAATCTCTTCTAATTAGGGGGCATATTCTGTGATTTAGACCTCATTAGAGCTTTATGCCCATCAAGCGAGCTCTACAAATTAGATGTTCAGGAAGCAGCAGCAACAGAACTCTGGGTACTGTATGCAAGTCTGAGTTAATGATGATGCATTTCATCTTCCATCCACATGGAAAGTGAAGACCAATACTAGAGCCAACTAAGTCTTCTGCCACAATTGGACTAAGAATAGAATATTGGTGGCATTGTATGTGAAGTCACAAGGCACCCAACATGTGTCTTAGAAAAGCCTGCTGTCCTGTTCAGCTGTCCAATTTTTTTCTTATTCCACTAAACGTTGAGTCTACTGGTTCCCTTAATAATCTTGAACCCTCCAGAAGGTGTTTTCTTATATCTAAGGTAAATATCTGAGCCAGTGGTTCTCAAATATTTTAAGACTCTTTTATTCTCTTAAAAATTGAGGACCCCCAAAGAGCTTTTGTTCATTTGGGGTTTATCTATCGGTGTTTGACAAAGTAGAAATTAAAGCAACAAAGGGGTAAGATGAGATGAGAGACAGGCCAGGCAGAATGGAGCTCCTGGTCCCACACCTCCTTAGCATCCGCGCTTCCACGTTACATTAACCAGTTTATCTCGTTGGGTTTCTGCCACTAGTGTACGAAAGCGGACTGAACTATACATTCACAAGCTAGAGAATTAGTATAAAGCAATAAATAACAAAGGATTAAGTTGAATAGAACAGAATGCTGTTTCCCCTCTTCGTTTGCCACCCATTGAGAGTCTACTGAACAATAATGAATACAGCCATCACCACAACACTTCTACAGCACCTTATGGTTTTCAAAGTGCTTTCACATTCTGTATCTCTTTTAATTTTCACTACAACCCCATGAAACAGCTTGCTTTTATATCCATTTTACGGATGAGAAAACAGAGGTACAGTGCCTGCGCGACAGCGTTTAATTAGTAGAGACAAGACTAAACACAAGTCTCATTCCCTTAATTCCCAAGGCCATAGTTCCCGCCTCATAGGATGCTTGCGATTTTACAGGACACAGACTTGTGGCACAAGCCTTCCTAGGTTTTTTAAATCCATCCTTCTGGGGGAGAGGGTTAGTATAGCACATGCTCTAACTTCTCCTATTTCGCTCTGGTCTATGTGCCTGCGAAGAAAAGAGCATGGGCGGGGTTCAAGGTAACACCTATAATCATTCTTTTCCAGTTCTGCGACTGAGGGGCTGCGGGAGGGAGCTTAGAGGTGGTGCTTAGAACTGGAGAAACTGGGTGATAGACTTTGCAGATAACCCACAGGCTGTGCCACGGCAGCGCCAAGCAAAGAAAGCATCTCTACTCCGACCCGGTGGAAGAGCTGCGGAAACTACTGGACTCTGATTCCGAAGTCCTTGATTTGAAAGGCGCCTGCACACAAAGAAACGACGAAGTTAAGTTCTAGCGGCGCAACGGGCAGAATTCGAAACGGTCTCTCCCCTCCCAGCTCGGGTGCAAACTCCTCATGCACCAGGTCATCCCGCCCAGAGCCGATCTTTCATACGCGGGGACCGCCTGGACAGTCCGTGCCGGGCACGCCCGAGGCTCACAAAGGAACTACAAGTCCCATTAAGCCCCGGGGCGCGGGCGGTGATGACGAAGCCCCCACGGATTGGCTGTACGGGTGGGGCGCGCAGGCCGACTCCAGGAGGAGGGGCGGGGAAAGGGGCGGGGCGAGCGGCGGCGGATTGGCGGGCACGCCCCCTCGCCCGCGGCCCCGGTCCCCGCCTCTCTCCGCCGCCTCCTCCACCTCTCCGGTCAGAGGGCCGGAGCGAGAAGATGGCGAAGACGTACGATTATCTGTTCAAGCTGCTGCTGATCGGCGACTCGGGAGTGGGCAAGACCTGCCTCCTGTTCCGCTTCTCAGAGGACGCCTTCAACACCACCTTCATTTCCACCATCGGTGAGGGAGGCGCTGCGGCCCGGGACGAGGGGAGTGAGAATTGGGGGGCGGGTACGAGGGGACCCGAGAGAGGGGCGGGGGCGCGCTTGGGAGCCGGAGAGAGGAGACCCCGGAGACTGCAGAGCCGCGAGGGCAGTGAGAGAGGCGAAGGCGTGAGGGAGAGGGGCGGGCAGGGACCGACGTAAGGCTGCGGGTAAGGGGGAACTTGGGGGCAAAGGAACGGGAAGGGGACCGGAGGAACAAGGACGAGGGGCATTGGGAAAACGAGAGGGTTTCGGGGCTATCAGGGAGGGGTCTAGAAGGACAAAGTGAGGGGGACACAGGAAATCTCATGGGGAGAGAGAAGGGGCTAGTGGATATGAAACTGGATTAAAAGGCAGGAAAGAGGAAGGAAATGTGAAGGGGGAAAAAAGGGTTGTGGGAATGGAGAGGTAATGGGTAAAGGGACAGAGGACACAAGGGATAAGAGGCGAGAACCAGGCGATCGGAAGGGAATTGAGGGGAATGAGTGATCAGGAGGTAAAGGGTTCACTGGCCGCAGGAGGTCTGGACAGAGATGCTGTAGTAGGGACAGAAGATTGCAGGTGGGAGAAGAGTTCAGAGAACCAGAGGGCGGAATGAGGATACTTGGTGGAGAAAGTAAGGGAGAGCTGGATGTGAGGCAGAATGGAAAAGAGGAAGCAGCAGATACAATGAAGAGAGGTTGAGCAAAGAAGACAGAGAAGACGAAAAGAGAGAGGAAATCGAAAGTAGCGGGGTGCCGGACTTGTTCCAGTAACTGGGAGCACTGGTTCCATTCCCTCTTTACTTCTGTTGGAGCAAGTGCAGGAGAAAGCAAAAAGTGACTAATAATGGAATAATGTCTTTGTAGCCTTTATTCGTTCCATGAATGTCAATGGATGTTAAGGGAGTTGGTGACTTTGGGGAATGATGTGGTCAGGAAAATACAGTTTACCCCTTAACTGTCATCTCCTGAGAAGCAACATTTCTCAATATTTTAAATTTGGGGCCTTGAATGTTTAATAACTTAGCCAAGTAATTGGTCTTACATCCTTCCTGCATCCCTTTGTATTTTGCTTTGGTTCTAGTTAACTACTTGTTAAATGAATCAACAACATACTGTATAACTCCCAATCACTTTGATTGATTCAAGTTTTTTTCTAATCTTGGCTGGGAGCAGTCCTTCCTACTTTTGTACTGGAAGATATTGTGTACAGGTAACAAGATCTCTAACCACAAACTGAAGAGCCAAAGCTGATTTTAAGGTGCCTTATAAGTGACCTTAACTTCATTTCCCTTGTTAAATAGTTGCAGTTAATTAAGTGCTTTAAGAATGTCAGCTTTTGCTTGTCTGGGAGATTTTTCTGGGCTTAATAACTTATTTAGGCATCTTTCAAATGGTTCTTACAGCATATGTCCCCAGGACTTTCTGGGTTGGGAAATAATAGAGAACTAGTGCTTTGGTACTAAATGTGTTTAAGCATTTGTGTATTTTCTGGATAATTTGTCTTTTTAAAAAATAATATTTTGGCAGCGCCTGTGGCTCAAAGGAGAAGGGCGCCGGCCCCATATACTGGAGGTGGTTGGTTCAAACCCGGCCTGGCCAAAAACTGCAAATAAATAAATAAAAATAACAAAAATAAAAATAATATTTGAGTACAGAACACTCTTTAAGTATTAGAAAAGACTATGGTTTGTTTGTTCATTCTGGCCTCTTTCACACAGATTGAATGATCTGAAACCTCCTGGGTGTTACAGTGTCTGGGCTTAGGGAAGTTTGAGTTGCAAGTTCTTGGCAGTCTGTCTTGAGTGGGACTTTTTTCTTTTCTGATGAAGCAGATTTTAAATGTCATCTCAAGTATGGTATCTTCCTAAGAGATTTGGTGGGAGCTGTTACAGTAACGAAACGGCATTAAATTTTGACACTGGTACTAACTTCAAAATCTTGAATAACTCTTTTTCATTGCTGAATGAATACCATAGTACAGAATTGAGGACCCCAAAGAGCTTTTGTTCATGTGGTACTTATCTGTCGGATAATTTCTAACAAGTTGAGTGGGTGGCCTTTTGTTCATTCTATATGTGACTCTCCCAGAAATATGCCCTGCCTTGAAAATGAGTGAATCTCACTAATATTCTCTGTTAACCTTCTTGGATGACTTTTGCTTGTTTGTATTTTTTAATTAGCTTTCTCTTTCTCTCTTAGTTTCCTCCCACATTTAGTTTCCTTTTAAAGTAGTAGCTTTTAAAAGTTACTTTTCATTCTTTCTTGAGTGGATCTTTAAAAATGATCGAAATGAGGTTCTTTGGAGGGTTGCAGCTATTAAGGCATGAAAACCAGTGTCCTGAAACAGTTTAGAATAGGTGGTAGACATTAAATGGGGGTGAATCGCAGGCGAGTTCTTGGTCATTATATTTTCTGTGTGGTGGTTGTGGTAAAAAGAAGCTGTGAACTGTGTCTTCAGTTGGTGTGGAGGAGGGGAAATCCCGTGCCTCTTTTTTAGCCCCTCAGCTCTCACAGGAAGTGGTAGCACACTGCCTTCAAACAGCAGAAGAATTTATATACCTGAAACTTAATACTTTACAGTTGAAATTAAGCTGGGCAAATTACATGAATGTTAATAAGACCATTCTACTGAAAAGTTCCACAGACTCTTTACTGACTGCAAACATAGATTGGAGTGCTCACGTCTCTAACAGCCACTTGTCCCAAGTCTTTCACCCAATCCCCAAGTGATGTGAAATTGTGGAGGTGACAGCTGATGGCCCATCTCCTCCCCAGGCATTATTGTTTCTTAAAGTACCTAGATGTGTGCGTTCTTTGGCTTTTCCGGCTAGGTTTTGACAAGGTCCACTGCAGCCTTGCTGACAAAAGATAAGCTCGACATCACAGGAAAGATCCATTTCTTAACTCTTAGGGTTTGGGTGTGTGTGTGTGTTTTGGTAGATATGCATGTCTGTTTCTTCCCATGAAGACATATTTTAAGTCTTGATTTTGCTTTGTTGAGGTTTTAGTAGTTTTTAAAATGGGAATCTGCCATTTTTGCACACTATTTTGATAGGGTTTCTGCATCATGAAAGGAAAGAAACAGTTAGTCATTTTGATTCCAGATATAGTTGTCTCACAGATATTTTGTTGTTGTTCTTCTTTTTTTTTTTGCAGTTTTTGGCCGGAGCCGGGTTTGAACCCGCCACCTCTGGTATATGGGGCCGGTGCCCTACTCCTTGAGCCACAAGTGCCGCCCAATACTTTGTTCTTCTTACTTCTCAAAGATTTTGCTATCTTCTCTGATATCCTGGGTTATCTCACTTCTCTGTTTTTGGGAGTAGTAGATTTTCCTTTCATCTGACTTACTGAGGAGCTTCTAGTGTATTGGTCAGATAATATTTGTTAACAATGGAGTAGGGATGTTTTATCCATTTGAAATAATTGGTCCACTGCATAGGACCAACTAGTCTTTTAGCTCAAATGTTTGAAATTTTTTTGTGTAGCTAAAAACAACAACAACAAAAATCCTTACATAGGCTTGCTCCCCACAGCTCAGTGAGTAGGGTGCCAGCCGCTTACACCGAGGCTGGCAGGCTTGAGCCCGGCCCAGGCCTGCTAAACAACAGTGACAACTGCAACCAAAAAAAATACCCAGGTGTTGTGGCAGGCACCTGTAGTCCCAGCTACTCAGGAGGCTGAGGCAAGGGAATCACTTAAGCCCAAGAGTTTGAGGTTGCTGTGAGCTGTGATGCCACGTCACTCTACCGAGGGCGACATAATGAGACTCTGTCTCAAAAAAAAAAAAAATCTTTACATAATCATACTTTGGTTTTTTTGGAGTCAGTGTTTCACTCTGTTGCCCTAGGCTAATGTGTAATGGCAACATCTTAGCTTAGTGCAACCTCAAACTCTTGGGCTTTAGAAGATTAGCCCACCTTAGCCTCCAGAGTAGGTGAGAGTACAGGAGCATGTTGCCACACCTGCCTAATTTTTCTGTTTTTTGTGTAGATGGGGTCTTGCTCAAACAGGCACTTTATTTTATTTTATTTATTTTTTATTTTTGAGACAAAATCTCACTCTGATGCCCAGGTTAGAGGGCCTTGGTAGCAGCCTAACTCACAGCAACCTCAAACTCCTGGAGTCAAGTGATCCTTCTGCCTCAGTCTCCATCAATTTTTTTATAGGTACCCTCCATCAATTTTTCTATTTTTAGTAGAGAGGGGGGTCTCACAGTTGCTCAGGTTGGTTTCAGACTCCTGAACTCAATCAGTCCTCCCACTGTGACCTCCCAGAGTGCTAGGATTACAGGCATGAGCCGCCACACCCAGGCATCTCAAACAGGTCCTCAAATTCACTCCTGGTCATAAGAAATCCTCCCTCCCACCTCAGCCTCCCAAAGTGGGAGGATTATAGCTATGAACCACTGCCCCTAGTCCTAATTCACAATTAACATTTGAGTGCTTATGAAATGTAACGTTAAAACAACTAGGAATAATAATACAGTTAGTTATATATTATATTTCCTATAAGATATAGATGCATTTTAATATTGATATGATACTGACATCTTGAAATAGCCCTAGTTGAACAAGATGCTCGTAGATCAAAAAGAGATAACCCAGCTCTTGTCCTCTAACAGGACAATCTGAGTGTCTTCCTTTTTCCATCTCTCCTCTGCCCTGCCCCCTCCTTCCTGTTAGGTATTTCCTGAGTGGTTTCATTATTTAGTATAGTGATACTTTAACAGCAGAAAGAGTATAGAAATTACCTACTTTATTCCCCTGTGCTAATTTTATAAATGAGAAAATGAGAGTTTATTGATAACTTCAAAATCACATAGCTGATTGTAGCAGATCTTCTAGTGAAATACCAAATCCAAGTTTAGGTCATTTTTCATCATTGAGCGGTTGCTATTTCTGATCAATATGGTCATCTCAATAAATTCAAGTCACCACCTTGTCCACGGAGAATTAAATTTTGCACAAATGTCTTTATGTGAACAAAGTTAAGATGTTTCACTTTGTTTAGTCAAGTCTGTTCAGGGAAATAGTAAATGTTGATATAATGACTCAGAGTCCTACTGGGATAACTTAGCACATAGCTGTCCTTTGCCCTTTCTTTCTGTGTCTGTAGTTTTAGGTTAGGATATCAAAGTATACCCTGTCATTAAAATCTCTTCCATGTGCAAAGTAACTAATGAAATCATATTAATAGTGGCATTTGGTCATTGTCGCAGCTTAAGCACTTTTAGGTGTTTCATTCTGTAACACTGTATATTTTTCTTGGTTTTGCTTTCTTTAAAATCAGGGATTCGTACACTACATACAGCTCATGGACTAGATGTGGCTTGAAGCCTGTTTTTGTGCAATTCACAAGCTAAACATGGTTTTTACGTTTAAAAAAAAAGCTTATTAGAAAATAAACCAAAGCAATGTAGAATATGCAACAGAGACCATATGTGCCCCACAAAACTAAAAATTGTTTACTAATTGGTCCTTTGTAGAAAAAGTTTGCTGACCCTTGTTTAAAATTAAAAACTAGTTTTGATTGATAGTATTTCAAAGCTTTTATCAAGACTTATTGACTGAAAGACAAACTTTGTCATATTTACATTTTTATCCAAGATGACATCAACATTTGGCGAAGCATAATTCAGATATGTAGAGCAAGTTGATTTTCATTTTCAGAGTTGTTTTCTTTGGTTTCAACTTCAGAAACAAAAATATGCAAGAAACATACAAGTTCAAATTGAACAAATGAACATTTTGTACATAAAGCTGTATTTTAATGTCATTGTGTTCTTTCTAAGCTGTCAGTAGACTTCCCATCTAGGTGATAGCTTTCATGACAACACTAGTTCATAGAAGTAGAATTTAATACTTGCTCATAAAGGGTTAAGCTCATCTCCTCAAAAAATGTTCTAGTGAATGAAAAATCCTTTCTACAAATTCAGGACGGGTATGGGGAAACTGAGTCTTAGTTATGAATATGGATGCGACTTAAGAATAAGTGTACTTTAAGGAAGAGCTTCACCAGCTGTTCTGCAGGCCTCAAGTTGGGGAGGATGTTCTCTTGGCAACAGCAGCAAAATTGTTTGGATCCACTGAGAAAGCTGGAGAGAAATAGGTTTGGATATTGTTGTACAAGGAAATAAGTCTAGTCTTTGAAGACAAGGAAAAATTTATTAGTTGATTTTTGAATTGAACCTGATAACTGAATCTGAAAAAAGAACCATGGAGCCCAAAAGTGGAAGACCAGGGAGCTGCGGGCATGGCCCGAGACTGGCTCTGATGTAGGTCTCTCTACTTGCCTGTGCTCAGCTCTGTTCTGGGGATCAGCTCTCCTGTGTGGGTTAGAATTGTTACTTGGGAAAATTTTGCAGGAAAGAGTTTTCATAGCTGGATGAGAAGAGGGATGGAGTAGGGATAGGGAAATGGATTTTAGGTGCTGAGTAATGTCATAGAGCATGATATCATTGAGCTTCTGAAATGCAAGTAGCCATGGAAATGTAAAAAGGGAAACTCAGCGTGAGATTTCACTGTTACTGCCTATGTCAGGGATTGCAAACTCACATTGGTCAGATAGGAACCATGAATGGGGAAATGGGCCTAGAAAGGGAGGCTGTAGGGTGTGATGTGGACACTGGCAAACTAGAAAATATCTTTATTCCCTAAGAGAATGGCTGCTTTTCAGCTGCAGCTTTAGTATTGCCACACTGGAAAATCATCATGTATTTCAAGATTTGCTGAAAATTTCTTGTAAAACCCCAAATTTATGGACAATTAATAAAAATCAAAACCAACAAAAAACAGTGTGAGGGCTGTTGCAGTAAAAACCAAACACACATGTCTGGGAGCTTGATGAGACTTGTAAGCTGGTTTGCAAAGCATGATGGGCAAGGATGTATGGCAGTTACGGTACTTTAAAGCCCATCTTTTGTTAGAGCTGGGCTTTGCACAAAAAAGCCTTAAATTATTTTTATTTTCTAAGCAAATGAAGTGCACTAGTTCATGTTTGGTGTTAGAGATATGGCATGCTGAATTAAGAAGAGAAATGGGCATCTATTGTTCTTAGCTTTGTGGTGTTAGGAGAAGCAGTTATCCTAGGATCTTTAGGGATAATAAAGTGTAATGATACTGTGCTAGCCTTTGAAGGTTGCTGTTAGTTCCCTAAGATAGGAATCAAGTCTTAGATTTTAATTCCCCAAGTCCTATATTAAATGACTACTCACCTGGGTGAATGAATATAGGTGGATAAATTGTGAAAACACTATAAGAGCTGTAAAGCATTGCATGAACTTGTTACTATCTTCCATATTATTACAGCATTAGATGATATCTGAGTTAAGATTAAGCATGTTTAATTTGAATTCTTAACACAAAAATGGTACTTCCTCCAGTTCAAAACATTATATCTTTCTATAATCAGTTTTAAAAGGTTGTTTTAGAATATCAGAGATATTTCATCTTTCAGTCTCCATAATAAGCTGTTTTAACACCCTGCTTCCAACCCCCACTAACATAAATACCAAATAGAAAATGAGTGAAATCACTGGGTTTGCATTAGAAGAGCCATTTCAGCTTTGTCTCTGCCCATTAGCTTCAAACAATGCAACAGATGCCTGTTAACAGTTTCATGCCCATTTTTAATTAGCAGATGGAGCTGTATTTGTGTCTGTGTTCTGCCTGGCACTTGGTTGAGTGACAGGGTAGTGAGTGGATTAGAACGAACTGGGCATTTGGGGTGAATAAAACCAAATTCTATTTTTTAAAAACATTTATATAAACATTTTTGTGCAGACTTCTTGTGTAGCTTACTAGAACAGCGTATGTCTAGAGGAAAAGCAGTTTATGGTTATGTTCTCTCCCCTTACTACAGGAAAAAAAATTACTACTTTATCCCATAGACTAAAGGAAGGTTTTACTTTAGTCTTGAAACTGTCACAAGGTGGTTTTCTTTTCTTTCTTTTTCTTTTTTTTTTTTTTTGAGACAGAGTCTCAAGCTGTCACCCTGGATAGAGTGCTGTGGCATCACAGCTCACAGCAACCTCCAGCTCCTGGGCTCAAGCGAGTTTCCTGCCTCTGCCTCCCAAGTAGCTGGGACTACAGGTGCCCGCCACAACGCCCGGCCGTTTTTTGGTTGCAGCCCTCATTGTTGTTTGGCGGGCCCAGGCTGGAATTGAACCCGCCAGCTCAGGTGTACGTGGCGGGCGCCTTAGCCCGTTGAGCCACAGGCGCCGAGCCTAGGTGGTTTTCTTTAAAGACCCAATATTTTGGCATGATATGTTGAGGAACACGCAAAGCAGGGATGAAAAATGTCAGTACTGATGTCTGGTAGTGGCTGCCTGGAGTGCTGTGTTCTGCAGAGTTCTGAGGTCCTATCTGAGCGCAGCAAGGCTGAGGCTGTGGTGAATTCCTAATGTCTGCCAAGGACAATGGAGGGAGAGGGAGGTGGCAACTTCCTACACATTTGCTGTTTTCCAACGTGAATAGGTAGCTCTTTATTATCCAGCATACATGGCTAAATGTTAGTATTAACAATATTAGTGAATAATATAGTGGTTATATTATGTCTGTAAATATGTCCTTTTCCTATGTTCAGTTTTGTGTTTTGGGATTTTTCTTGTTTTGGGTTGAATTAATAAGAGTCTAAAAGTCCCCACCTCCCTCCCACCTGCCTAGCCTCTCATACACACATACAAGAGGTTTAAAAAAAAAGGATCTGAAAGGAAGTAGATATTGGATTGTCTTTCTTGGGACTTCTTTTGGGAAGCTATATAAAGTGGTGGAAACAGCTCTCCACAGCAGCCCTGTTAGCTGGAAGTGTTTTCTTGCTATTTTACCTGTAGCATTTAGTCTCAATTTAATTAACTGCTCTGGTATTTACCTGTTGCTGAACCTTTGGAGATTTTCCAGGGGCTCTCATCGTCCTCAGCCCAGAATTTTAACTCATACGCAGTTTAAATGCTAAGCTGTGCATGCCATTATGTTGGTCAAATTTAGGCTTGCTATCACTAAAATAGTCTGGACAACAGTGGTACTTGTAGTCTTGTGACAGCATTGCAGGATTTCAGGTAGGAATCACACCCCATCGTGACGAAATTCAACCACAGAGCTAGTAAGCAATAGCGTTGCATGGCCTTGTGTTGGCATAGCTTCCCGTATCACATTGTAATTTTGCATGTTTTGGCAAAAACTTGGCAGTAATTATGACAATGAATCATAGTTACTTTCCTGATGTATAAGGTGGAAGGACAAACTCTGAAGATGGATGATCAGGTTCTGATGTGGAATATGGGGTGATCTAAAAGTTGAATTATGCTTTTTTTTCTGTGCAATGTTTTTTTTATCTGGAATAGATATTGCAAAATACTCTCTAATCTCCTCATACATATATATGTACACACAAATACACAAAATCCACTGTAAGGAAAAAGAGATTGGATTGTGAGATGTCAATGACTAACCCTACTATAATTTGTTTATAGCTTATCCATCTGGATTGGATAGCTATTTATGGTTTTCAATAAGGAATTTTTTTTTTTTTTGAGACAGAGTCTCAAGCTGTAGCCCGGTAGAGTGCTACGGTGTCACAGCTCACAGCAACCTCCCACTCTTGGGCTTAAGCAATTCTCTTGCCTCAGCCTCCCAAGTAGCTGGGACTACAGGAGCCCGCCCCAATGCCAGGCTATTTGTTGGTTGCAGTTGTTATTGTTGTCCAGCAGGCCCAA